>MU196979.1:0-10272 GCA_016904865.1 Pissodes strobi | reverse complement strand
ATATATATATATAACACCTCACAGTCATAATGTCGGAGGAGGATGCCAAAAAACTCATCGAGATGGATAGGATAAAAATAGGATGGATGAGATGAAAAGCAGAAAGAGATAAAGTGATTTAGATGTTGGCAGTACGGCCTTATAAAAGCAGATTATAACCGACCGGACAGAGAATATATGTGTCTGAAATGTAGCAAACCGGGCCACAGGACACCAGAATGTATCAACAATGCATACTGTGTGCACTGTTAGCAGGAAAGACATCAATCGGGAAGCTCTAAATGCCCAAAAAACATGAGCAGGAAGACCCTCATGAGAACGAAGCCAGCATCGGGAACAGCAAGTGATATGGGAACCTAAAATGAAACTACTTCAAATTAATACAAATCGTAGACGGCAGGCGCTAGATATGGCTATGACAACTACCAAGAATATCGGAGCAAGTATTACAGTAGATGTCAGTTACTAGTTCGAATTGTATGTACCATCGCGCCGAAAAAAATCTGGGACAACAAAATTCTCGTTGTTGTATAGCTCCTAGGCTATAAATAGTATGCAAAATCTATTGAGGATAGGCTATCATTGTTGTCATGGAAGTGAAAAGGTTAAATACCGAAACAATAATACTAGCACCTTTCGTAAAAGTACGAGGAAAAATGGAAATACGTATGTTTATTGTTTTAAAATGTAACAAAATTAAAAAAGAGATTTTTTAATATTTGGCATTTGCACCGTTATTATCGATTACGGCTTGCAAACGATGTGGCATACTTAACACTAGGTTATATTATATTTCTTTTGACACATCCGTCAGACACATAATTAAATCAAACTGATAACTTCAAACCAATCCAATAGTCCGGCAGATTAAACTACATTTTGCTGTCCCAGTTTTTTTTCGGCACGATGGTACGTTGAGTTTAATAAGTGTATACTGAAATGTCGCGATTTCGTTAAGAAAATCAACAAGTTATTAGACAAGAAATTCAAATTCTAATAACAGATAACACTAAAAAATCAAAAGCAAGTATATGGAAACAGATTGATGAATTTTGCAACGAAAAGTCGTATAATATTCATGAATGTATGAGTGTCGCACCGCTGGCTAATATACTGGAGGACTACAGGTTTAATATGATAAAGAAAAATGTTGAAGATTACAAGGAAAGTGTTGTTAAAATTATGTGGAACTCTACTGCTAAGCAATTACAAGAAATTTATTATGAAAAATACAAAATAAAATTTAATCCGTTTTCTGATGTAGAATTTGCGATTGCCAGAGCTGCTCGGGATGCTAAGCGTAAAAAACTGCAGAGCAACCCATTGAAAAGAAAAATGAGTGCCTAAGCCTTAACCCGTGACGAATATAAAAAATTTCATGAAATGTGGGATGACGATAATCCAAATGGCTTGCAGCGTAATTTTTTCCATATAGTTTCACATGAGCTGGCATGGAGAGGAGGGGAGGGATATTCTGCTTGTATTCAATATTTCAAAGAAGAAACTGATATCTTAGGAAATCCAACAGATCGGATAGAGTATAATCCAATATTCTCTAAAACTACACAAGGAGGTTCCAAGAAAATGTCAGATAGTAAATGGTTGATTAGAAATGTCGAGAATCCACAGATGTGTCCCGTTCGCTTGTGTAAGAATTTTATTGAAAAAGAGGAAATCTTATTAAGACCGACAGATTGTTCTTAACTTCAAATCCATACTGGAGTCAACTCAATTCGAAAGGATGGTACAAGGACTGTCCAGTTGGTAAGAACATTATATATTCATGGTTTAAATAAGCAGCCTCTGATATAGGAATTGACATTAAAAAAGTTAAAATCATCAACCATTCTGCAGGTGCAATAGCTGTTTCGACTTTGTCCAAAGAAGGGGTTGGTGAACAACGGCTAATTAAAATTACTGGACACAGTAATAGCCAGTCAATTAAATCTTACTTACAATTGGACGTTGAACACCATCAAGAAATGATTGAAGCCATGAGAAGAACTTTACCAACTACTCGCAAGTTAAATCATGATCAACGTATAACAGAAGATAAAACAGAAAATAAAGCAGGCAGTACCCAGAACCAGACCACGAATTCAAGCCAGCCCACAACCATTTATAATAATTGTGTTTTTAATATTAATAATTCTTATAATAATTAAATTTGTTTCAGTATTATTTCGCTTATTATTGTAATAATGTTGATGAAATTCAAACTGTAGATATATTCACCATACTTCGTTATATAAAAAATAAATACCAACTTTAGTTACGCTACCTAAATGTTAAAATTCAGATGGGTAGTAGTTCAATCTATTTCCATTTGGCAATTTTAGGTTACTAAAGATGGTAGAAATATATTTTTTACAAGTAACATGACGTAATTTCGATGAAACTCATATGTAGGTTTATCCATCATATTTCGTTAATTTAAAAAAATTACCAACTTTAGTTATATCAAATCCTGAAACTCAGATGGATATAAGTTCAATCTATCATCTTTTGGCTATTTTAGGTCACTAAAGATGGTAGAAATAAATATATTTTTTATAAGTAATACGACCCAATTTCGAAGAAATTCATATAAGTAAGTATATTCATTATATAAAAAAAATGTACCAACTTAAGTTATATCAAATGCTGAAACTCAGATGGGTCGTAGTTTAATCTATCGCGTTTTGGCAATTCTAGGTCACAAAAGGTGGTAGAAATATATTTTTTACTTTACGACGCAATTTCGAAGAAATTCTTATACGTAAGTATATTCATCACG
This sequence comes from Pissodes strobi, assembly GCA_016904865.1. Lineage (NCBI taxonomy): Eukaryota > Metazoa > Arthropoda > Insecta > Coleoptera > Curculionidae > Pissodes > Pissodes strobi. The sequence goes on along the minus strand of MU196979.1, from coordinate 7,496 downwards.
TTTCATTAAATAAAAAAAATTACCAACTTTAGTTATGTCAAATGCTGAAACTCACTAACCCAAACTAACTCAGATTGGTAGTAGTTCAATCTACCGTCTTTTGGCAATTTTAGATCACTGAAGGTGGTAGAAATATATTTTTTACAAGTAACATGACGTAATTTCGATGAAATTCATATGTAGGTTTATCCATCATATTTCGTTAATTAAAAAAAAAATTACCAACTTTAGTTATATCATATGGGTAGTAGTTCCACCGTCTTTTGGCTGTTTTAGGTCACTACAGGTGGTAGAAATAAATTTTTTATAAGTAATACGAGGCAATTTCGAAAAAATTCATATACGGAAGTATATTCATCATAGTTCATTGGTTTCAAAAAAATTACCAACTTTAGTTATATCAAATGCTGAAACTCAGTTTAATTAGAAGAAACGCGCCAGCATCGTCACTATATTATTTCTTTAATGGCAAAATTTCAATAATAACTCGAGTCAAAAAAAAATAATCTAAAAAACTCACCTCGGCTCCCTATAAAACGCTGGACACAAGTAAACCGTAGTAAACACAAGTATTGCAAATTATTATTAAATTAAGCTAGAACATGTGGATCTAAATAGCGCACGGATGACCTTGACTTTACCAACATTCCCGACCTATTTATTTGCATGACGAAAATACATTTAACTACTAGAGTCTAGAGACCGCATTCGGACCCTTCTTTCCTTCCTCCCTTCCTTCCTTAAATTCACTTTTCGCATGGCCCTCAGCTCGCTTCGCTCGCTACGGACGCTCAAGAAAAGGAAACTAACCAAGTGCTAACCAAAACTCACCCACGACATTACCCAAAATCAAGAAAAAAACTGTTTAGAAATATAACCTTAAAAAATAAAAAATAAAACGACGGGTTTGAACCCGAGTTGCCGAAGTGAAGGCTAACCAACCATGCAGATCCCTAGACCATCAGGGGATATACAAACGACTGGTTGCATCGCGAAGACGTGGAAGTAAGGAAGAAAGGAAGGAAGAAAAGGAGGTAGGAAGGAAGGGATGGAACGGTTTCGACTGCTAGTCTAAACATTTAACTAGAGCGCCGAACACCAGCGCACGGCAGATTTAGACTAGATGTGATTACGGGCGGAGGCTGCCGCCGTCAGATGCTCAGCGTTTCGATCGTCGCCGTCGTAGCCTCGATTTCGCTCTTATAAACAATGTAATTTGCGGCCAGTGGAGATTCAAAAATATGTAAATTCGCAAATTATAGTTAGTTTATGTTGAATTGTATGTATGGAAGGAGATTTTATTTTTCTATTTATTTTCGCAGGCAGTGCGCGCGCACTTATTGAGAAAGCGCCCCTGAAAAGTATGTACTCTTCAACATCCTAAATTTAGGAGCAGATACATTTAAAGGATGGACTAAGCGTAGTGTGTGTGAGGAAATTACGGACATGGGGGACAACTGAAAAGAATAACACTAACGGAGAGCAACAACAAATAATAAGTCGCAAAATAGAGGGAATGAAAAAGAAAACACGTGAAGAGATTAAAAAAAATCTTGTCAAATGGGTAAAATTACTCCAAACTGTTCCAAGCCGTTACTGTAGGAGCAGCAGTTCTTGCACATATGTATAATCAACTTTCCCGCATGCACAATTTGTGTAGACAAAACTCAGTAATGAAGATTTTAAGAACTAACTCAAACTAACACATTGAGATGAAGAGTGAAGCTAGGGATGCTAAAAACCCGGACAAGAATGAAGCTAATGAGAACCACTTCGATCTACAAAGTGTTGTACTGAGGCTTCTGCAATGTATTGCAAACAGAAGTTACAACTTCAAAACTTTATTGTTTTTGTTCTCAATAATAAAGATGTGACATTATACATATGGCATGAATCAAATAGAAGGGTAATGTCTAGTTGCCTTATAGATTTATTAAATCTCAAACTGATAAATTGCGCATTGTTACAATTATATCCGATAGATGTAATTATCAGAATAGGAATAATGTATTAGCTAGTGCTCTAAGTAGGTTGGAGAGTAATAAATATTTATTGATCCTACAGCTAATTTTTCAAAAGGGGTTTTCAATGATAGACTGTGACAGCGTTCATGCTACACTAGAAAAAACGTTATTCCTCCCATAAACTCCGCAAGTGATTACATAGCCCATATGAGGAGCGCTCGCCTAGAACATCCGTATAACATCAAAGTCTTCTATTACTCCTTCCATAATTGTGTTGGATTACTCCTTCTTCCATAATTTTTCCTGGAAACAAATCAGGACATTCACAGGTAACTGATATCCAGGCTCCATAGTATGGAAATATATATCTTTTAAACTGTGATATACTGAGCCCTATAGTATGTTACCACAACGAAAAATATAAACAAATGAAGTACAAAAACAAACCCAGCTTTATAAAAGACCTGTATCCATAAAAGATCCATTATAGTTTTACGATAATATCCCATTTCAGCCTGATAAAAGAGTTAAAACCAAAAACTAATAAATAATTAAAACTGTTGTAATTAAGTATTCTGTAGTTTTTTTGTTTGTGTTAATGTTCTTTTGCATGTACTAAAATCGCCGATGTGTGTTTAAAAACCGTAAAAGCTCCCGTGTGATTAATGTAACTTAAAATAAATATCTTGTCAGAAAATCAGAAACCGTTGTTTTATGCTTTTTTTTAAATAGATACAGATAGACATAACTCTAATAACAAAATTCAATAAACAAGCGCTATATGTGCTCCCTATAAAACATTATGTTTTTTGCTCTCCTGTAAAATTTATATTTTAGCACATAGAAGATTTTTTCACGGCAGCGACGAAATGCTCATCAAACTTCATATCAAAATATCACCTAAATATTGCTAATCAATATTGAATTAATTATATGCTGGATGGGTTTATTATTTCTCTAGACGTATTGACCTAATTTTCACTTGCGATCAACAATTGAAAAAGTTCAGAGGATGTTGCAAATTTTCTATTGTTGGTTTATCTATCTATAAGACTTTGAAATCAAGTGTCATATATGATGTTCCTCTATTTAGTTTCAAACGTATTAAAACTTAATTTATAATAATGAGAAGAACTTACATGGCACTTCAGGTTGAGGCAAAACAGCATCATTAGTATTCAAAATAGGAATGACTCTTAGATTTATCAGTTTACTTAAGACATCTTTAAGAACCTTTCTGTTGCTGTCTTGGTAAATATCTGTTTCGGTTACTAGAACTTGGGCACATTGTATATCATATTTCATAAACATGGTATTATATAGAAACATCAGTCCAGGTTGGCCTACTGCTGCTGCTGGCTTTTTATCTAGAGTTTTTCCGTCTCTCTGTAATGTTAATGTCTGTCGTTATTTATATGTCTTAAACAAGTATTTAGCTAGATATTATAGCTGAATATTATAGGTGGGGGTGAAACAAATCAATAACAAGCTGATCTCAGCGTAAATGTTTAGATAATAACCCCCTATTTAACCTCCCGAAAGTCCTAGTCAGCCCCATTAGGGAAATACTCAATATAACCGCCGCCATCTTGTTTTTTTTACAATATCTCCAGTTCCTTAACTTTTTTCAAAAAAACTTAAGGATATTTTTTGTAAATAATAAAGTTCTGAACATTTTGCCTCTAAAGTGAAGGGTAACTAGATAAAGCTATTTTTTAGAGTCTGTTTTATGCATGTTCCACTTTTAACATATATTTTGTACAAAATATGAATACAGCTATTTAAGAGACTATGTAATAATAATATAAATAAACTTGGGATACATGTACAAATTTCCCCTTCGAAAATGCCTATAATAAAGGTTAATAAATAATCCGTGTGTTTTATTCCATATGCTCCTAACCGGACGAGTAATCGAATCGAACATATTGGTACTCCTAATAGTTATTATGAACTCTAATATGTAGGTTATGCCTTATAGAATTATAACAAGGATTGGGTCATAGCCTTCGACGGATACTGTGAAAAGACAAAGACAGTCTACAACGATGCTGATCATAGGGGAGCATAGAAACTCCCATACATGTCCAAGCTTCAGTAATTGTAGCACAGGAGGATTTTCTAAAGAACAGCCAAAACAAAACACAACTTATAAAGACCCTTCGAACCTATTTTGAAATCCGGAGTCATAACTGTGCACCAAGCGGCGAGGGATGCTGATTATCTTATCCCCTTAACAGCTATAGAATTTCCATGTCAAAAAACCACGTCACAGTTGTCTCAATGAACACCGATATAATGGTTCATGCCCCTGCTAAAGAAGTTTTCACCACAGCTCACCATAACACGTGGTAACCTGTGTTTTCATTTCAAAAACGAAAACGCGATCCCGCGCAAATTCGCCTGCACAAAACGGGAATGACAATCAACGAACGCTCTGCCACGTACACATGCGACGTTTCTTCGCGTAACCACTAGTACCTAATCTTTCGCTCAAAACTGCATGTGTGGCGACGGCTTTAGGGGTACAGACAAGACGGTACACAGAGGATCATCTTGTTAACCTGTGCCGTTAGCTTGTGCCGATATGACAACGATTACGAATGGCCCTCCGCTCGCTTCGCTCGCTACGGGGTCGCAACCGACAAAAACTAACCAAAACTAACCCAAGGCATGCCCAAATTGAATAAAAAACTTTTTACAAACATAATATTAAAAAAAACGACGGGAATGGAACCCGGGCCGCCGTATCACAGGCACAGCATCTGACCACTCAATCATAGTTGAAAGCAATCCATTGCACCGTAAAGACATGGGTAAAATAGCATTTCAAATTTGGCCACGCCCTCAGCGATTCTGATTGGCTCTGTGCGGGCACAGGCTAATGGCATGGCTTATGGATGATCGATCCTTTGTGCACCGCCTTATCAGGTACAGCGTATTTAAGCAGTTTGATTCATATCATGTTAGAATTTAACCACCGATTTGAAGTGAAAACTTCTTTAGCACGTGTCTGATTTGGGCGCGATGTAACGACTCGATGAAACGGAAACGAGGAAAAGAAAAGCGACTCCAATAAAACGATGTAGATCTGTAGGACGAAGCTTGCGAGAGAATAAGATAGAACACAGCTATACAGGTACAAAATTAGAAGCATGTACTTCATAACAGCAGGCTTTATGCCAACTACATCTATCGAGAACTTTGAAGGGTTATCCCAAGAAAAGTTTAGCACGACTGAACAGTACTACTCTCCTAGCAACTAAGTAGGTTTAAGATACGACCCTCTAAGGGTGCCACTACCTACTGGCCACTGGCAGTGATGGAACACAGCCCGGCACAAGAGCAGGTTAGACCATTTGCATGCTTAATCTAGATGGAGTAGTATCAAATATTGTAATATTGAATAAATATAAAGTTGAAGTTATACAGGTGTTACATATTTGTCAACAGCAAAAAGTAAAAAGTAGTTCGCTTCCTGAAGTTAAGCAACATCGGGCATGGTTAGTACTTGGATGGGTGACCGCTTGGTTTAGTTTTATGAACTTTTCAAATATACGGCGTGTGAACAGCACACATGATTTTGTTTGATTAGATTAATTAATAAATAGCTCTAAGAGTGTCTAATAAAAAACAAAACATTATGGTTTCCGTTAAATAGGTGGGTACTGGTTTTTTGAAAGGCCGAAGTTGACTTTGATCAAGCTAGTTTATTTTATACAAAGTGGGCAATAAATATACTTGGAATTACTTCGGTGAAATGAAAGCCTTTGATAAACTGACTTAACTTGCAGATTATACGTAAAGAAAATATTGCCACTTTTGTATAGTGTTCAAAGTGACAAGGAAGTCATTCTTACGTACTTAGTATTTTGCGTTCTAGTTCATGAAATACTTCACACACTGTTTTGAAATATTTACTATCCACATGCATAATCTAGATCGATGAAACTTACCTACACAGGGAATGAAATTTAATATTTATATAATTAAATTAAAGCAATAGGCATTATAATTCAGTACATGATTTTCAGCACAGTTGCAGAGAAAATATATTTGGTATATTTGGTATCTCGAGCGTGAAATTGTTCAACTGATATTTTTACTTGGCTTCGCCTCTTTGCGCGAATGATGCCCATTGATGCGCATTTGATGATGAGGAACCCCAAACAGTTTGTAGGGAAATAAATGAAGAAGACATATTAATGAAAAAATCACTAAATAGAAACAGCGATATTCAAGAAGAAATTAAATGGGACAAATTAGAAAATGATACCGTCCAGACAAAGGAAAAAATATTAGGAAGCAACAAAACACCTACACAAGTTTTCAGCGTTCATATGAGGCTTTACGAAAGAAAACAAAGAAGACTGCCATACATGAAATGAAAGAGCATAAGGAATTATATGTACATATTGATGAAAGTGAGGTAAGCAGAAAAGTAAAGAAACAGTGATTGAGGATATATTTTATTTTAAGTTTTACTCAGTATTTTTTAATATGATATGACATATGACAGGGTCAGATTTGAACGTAGTCTGATAATTTTGTAATTTATTTATTTATAAAATAATTCAGATAATTAAGTCTTTAATAAAAAATAGTACCGTCACGTAAACGTAACAATCACTGACCGAGGATACACGAACGGAATTATTTTGTCCCACTTTTTAATCAACTTACAAGGCGTTTTTACTCCATCAAATCATGATTTGTCGCACGTTATTTCAGTTTGAACTTGTCTTGTAATTAAAGTCTACTAAAATAAAATCAAACAAAATGTAATTTTACGAAAAGGAAACATAACATTGACATTGGTTTACTACCGACTTTAATGTTTTTAAAAAGACAATTTATTTTTTTTATACTTCTCAAAAAAATATCAAACAAAAATGTCGCATCTTGATAAGTTGCACCGGAAAGGTTCTGATCACCTTTCGATTAGACGAAGAGCTTTAACTTATTGGTGAAAAAACGAATGATGAAAGAAACATTTTTTAAGTGATAAAATCGAATGTTTAAAGCTTCAATGTTTTAGGTTATGTAAATTCGAGGTTATTTACGATTTTCCTATTTTCCAGAAAATTATTAATATTATTTTATTAATTTACGTTTAAATATTATAATAACTTTTCCATTCATGATTGAAATTACACACAAAAGAATCCAGAAAGTTAGATTTTGTTTTTGATAATTTTAACCCTCAAAAACAACTATACTACCATTGACTATTATTAGCAAAATATGCTAAGCAATTGTCAGAGTGAAGATCCTTCTAAGCATTTATAATTATTTTAAACCAGTGAGTAGTAAAAAAATGTGAAAAACTGTTCTTATGACAAAATATATCGTTTCAGTGTGTGAACGTACAATGTTTTCCGAAACATTTTTGTAATAGTATTTCTCGTATTTTAACAAATATGCTGTTTTTTCTTCAAATGTCGACAAATTAATGCAAAAACATCTCTTTTTAATAGTAATAATATCTAATTATTATTAAAGATAAATGGGTTCGCAAGGCGGCTTAGACCA
>JAEQML010080556.1:0-11550 GCA_016904865.1 Pissodes strobi | reverse complement strand
AATATTAGACAAAGCGGGCAACGGAGGCGATCTGCATTAGCAGAAATAATTCTTACTCTACCTTGAGGTAAGTAAAAGTCGGAATACAAAACAACGCATTTATGATTTTTATTGCTAACATTTTCTCTCACTACTTACATGTTTTATTTTGCAACTGTTTAAAAAATTATTTAAATATTATAAATGAATGTATGTTTTTCCGTTTTCACCGTCAACGATAGTACTATTATTGTTTGAAGTAGATTGTTCACTGACGTCTGGATTTAGCTCTCTCTTCAATTTTTCCTCCTTCATTTCCAAAACTCTCAGTTGTTTCAGCAAAACTAGCCTTTGTAGGTCAGTATTTGAAAGTTGTTTAGTATCGTTTGTTTCATATTTTTCAAGAGGACTAATTTTATTATGTTTCTTTTTTTTAGGTGGATGAACTTCACTAACAGCATCATCATTTGTGGTACACATTTCAGAAACAGAAGTTGAGTGTCTGCGGATTGTATCTTCATGACTACTGCCTTGTGTTGTGTATGTTTGTTGTACGCCGACAGATAATGCTCCTAAAATGAAAGTGTAAATTGAAGTAATAAAAAATAAAATATCAAGAATATGCAAGTAATTATAATAGGTAACCTCGGCTTTAACAGAAATATATTTTTTGGTTCTAGATAACTTTGTAGATGAAATATAGTTTGGCTGCCTTATTTCTATTATTACTTATAAATATTACATTACCTGGAATCTTTGTAAGAACTGGATTTGTGTCGCCTTCCATGATTTCCAACAAAATCTTTTCCCAATCCTGCAGAACGATTTTCTTATTTCCAGTTCTATTAATATCAGTCTTTTTCTTGAGTCTGGATTTCATGTTGTTAATTTTCTTGTACATTTGACTTGTCGTTATTTGTGAACCGAAATTAAGCTCCCATTGTTTTTTCATCGCTTCGAGTGCTTTCGATTTTGATAGTCGGACAGCTGGTGTTTGTGACTTGGACAAAAGTACGGGAAAATCATGTAACATATGCACAAATCCCATTTGGGATTCGCAACTTTTATTACTTTCTTCTTCACTGCTTTCACTCATTGTACCAACAAATGTACGCTGATTGATTGCTTCGATAATGCACTATTAGAAATGCATGAAATATGCCGAACGCCTGCTATCGAACAGGCTCTGACAAGTTTGGAAATTAAACAGCGAGTATCTACTCTATGTACTAGGAGCAGAAACTCATCAAATCGAAATATTTTTATTCATATGAAGTGGAGTACAAACTCATACTTTATGCTCATGCTCATGAGAACATACTCGGAGTTTATACTCTGGTATTATTCATACCACCCATTGTGAATTGACGACTGGGCTGGGGCCAGCAGCGTCTATTTTTTCGTACAAATTTTCGTTAAGTTTTCGTAATAGATTAAGATTTCTCGTAATGCATTTTTTAGGCACTATTATTTCTTCTTGGCTCTGTGTAGCGTATGTTTTTTCCTAATAAATTTCGTAAGAGATTTAAAAATTAAGTTTTATTCATTTACGGAAATATGAACGTTTATATATTTTATCAAAAATGTTAAGGGGGGGGGGTCATTGGGGGCCAAGCACTGAACGGGGGTGGCCGTGGCCCCCTACCCCACCGGTCTACGTCCCTGATTGTTTGTCCACGATCTACCACAATTGCACAATTTAATCGTCCTATTTGAAAACAGACGATATACCGTGGCGGTTCAAAGTATAACAGATTAAATTTCAAACATCAGTAATTCGAGAACTATTATACTTAGGTCCCGATATGCATATAATTTTACGTAGAATTTAATTTTCAATAGAAAATGGTAGTATGTCTACTAACTAATCGGTGACGTCACATTTAAATTGATCATATGGAACAACTCTCAAAAAATACAGAACCTGACAGATTAGTTAATTTAATTACCCACCTGTTTCATCTACGCGGGGGGGTGTATGTGGTAAATATGACGTCACAGATATTTTTATATGAAATAGTTCATTTCTTGAATATTTTAATTAGGTATAAAATCTAAGAGGTTTTTATATATTATAACGCGCCCCATACAGAAATTTACTTGTTTTTATAAATTTTATACCATATACTTTTTGACTTGTCAACGTATGATGCCATTTCAAGACTAGTAAATCATATAATGTAGTAAGTGGGCCGTGGACAAATGTTAGATCGACGTCATTTATAGTATTAAAAACACTTGTGTCCATGGCCTACTACTAAATACATGAATTAGTCGTCCTTTTAAAAACACACAATCACAGACACACACATATACCTTGGCAAGTCAAAAAGTACAAAAATTCAAACGTCAATATTTCAAGAAACTTTTGTCGTCTTTTATAACAACACATAGACACACACATATACCTTGGCAAGTGAAAAAGTATAATAATTCAAACGTCAATATTTCGAGAAACTTTTAAATTTAGGCATACTTAGGGCCTGAAAAGTATAGCTTAGAATTTGAGGTATATGTAATTGAAATAACCATCTAAAAATAGGAGTATTTGAGACAAAACAGAAATAGATAATTATTTATTTATTCCAAAGTAACAATGTTATAAACATAGCCAAGCACAGGCATGGAACAATGTCTGCAATATCAATACTTCTTAACATACTAAATACTAAATAACTTAAGTAGAACTTAACCTAAGCATTTCTCAGAGTGGTCAATTTTACCTATTACTCATATTTTTACAAGTTGTTTTTACTTCCATCAGCATAAAATTTCTGCATCGAATAAAAAGATTTGCCTATCAAAAATTGTTTTTAAACAAATTTAAGATAATTTTTAAAGAATTTCTCTAATAGGAAAGCTATTGAAAATATTAATGATACTGAAATGTACATTCTTTTGTATATAAGTGTACTTACATTCCTCAAACAGTAAATTACTTTTATGACGGGTGTCATGAGCATGAAGTCTCTCACAGTCCTCAAACAACTCACTATTATCCTATACAAACATAAATGACTGATAGAAGTACAAACTTATTACAGTCAATATATATTTTTCTAATAAACACATTTTTACAGCCTTCCATCTGTTTCATTTTATACTTAGACCTAAGACACATTTTCTGTAATACTAAAACTCTATGTACATCAGACGAGTTTCCCCAAAAAATTATCCCATAACCTATTCTAGGGTGAATATTCGCAAAGTATGCAGACAATGCTGCCTGCTCACTGACGCTATCTGAGATAACTCTTAAAGCGTAACAATATTTTGCAAGGCTTGTTGCCAAACAGTCTATATGGTATCTCCAGTCTAACCTCCTAACAACATAAACCCCAAGAAAGAGGATACTTTCAGCTGACACAAAACTATTTCCCTCATAAGATATGGTAAGTGGGATATTGTTTCTATTTGAGAAAAGAAGGGTTTGTGTCTTTTTTACATTCATATGCAAGTCATTAGACATAAAATATTCATTCAGCGATCTAACAGCATTGTCTACCCTTTGAAGTAAAAGATCCCAGTCACTTTCAGCAAATATAAGTGTGGCATCATCGGCTTATATGACCATATAATCTTCTGTAACATTTGGTAACTTATTATACAGAATGTAAAACAATGAGTCCAGAATTGAGCCTTGTGGGACACCTCTCTTAATCTCTATTTTCTCTGAACACACCAAATTTCCCTTCTCATCACACTCTACAACATTTTGTGTTCTATTTGATAGATATGATCCTGCCAGCCGAAGAGCAACACCTCTCACTCCATACCTTTCCAGTTTCTTAAGAAGAATCTCATGATTAATAGAATCAAATGCCTTGGACAAGTCTACAAGCATGGCCAAAGTGGTTCTATCATTGTTTAAGGAATTTAAAACTTTAGACAGGGATTGATATATTGCCTTAAACCGTTCTGTTGATCTGTTAACAAGTTATTATTTTCAATAAAAGATATAAGTCGATTATAAATTATTCTTTCAAACATCTTACTTACGTAAACGTTTGACAACACCGATACTGGACGGTAATTTTTCTCATCCGACCTACTTTCGTTCTTGTACATGGCCCTGACCTGAGCATGCTTCACGTCATCCGGAAATACACCATTCAAGAACATAAGATTAATTACGTGTTTTAAAGGCTGTGCAATCACTTCTGTAGTCTCTTTTATAAAAGGCCACCAGAATGTGATCCTCCCCTACCGAATTTTTATATTTTAAACCCTTTATACATCCCGTCACTTCCTCCTCACTCGCTGGACGAAAGAACACCGATGACTAACATATAGGTATAGACTCAGCACCCCACCACTCCCCGCATCTATGCCACAAGGATAAGAACTAAGAAAGTATCTAATCTATTTACAATTGTTTTGGGATCACCATATTTTCCAGCAAAGCTCTTTAATATTGATACTTTATAAGAGTTCTGTGAAATCTCTTTGACCAATGACCAAGTTGCCTTGATTTTATTTTCTGATTTCAAAATAAAGTCAGAATTTGACATCCTTTTGGCATTTAATATAACCTTTATCAAATTTTTATCATATTTATTATACTCTTGATTAGTTATTTTGCCCTGGCGTTTTTTAAAATACAATTTTCTTTTTGTTTTACATGAAATTTTAATTCCCTTTGTTATCCAATTGTTTTTCCGTTTCTTGCTGCATATTTTTTTTCAGGAAATATAACGTTAACTAGACATTTTATTTTATCAATAAACATGAAATATGAAGTATTTACATCATCACATTCTAATATGGGTTCCCAATCGGTGGTTACCAGTCAACAGTCATTATTTCATTTTTAAACCAATGTAATTTGTTTTTTGAAAATACACGTTTTTTTATGGCCTTTGGCTGACTCTGCACATTACGCTCACACGGAAAATACACCGCTGGTGCATGATGATCGGACAGAGCTGTCTCAATTACATAGGCATTAAACTCAGAGAAATTTACAAAAATATTGTCAATTATTTATATCGAGCCTCGTACCTCCCTGGTTGTACAATATTATAAGCTAGTAGTAAATCAAGAAATGCGTTATTTTGTGTATTCTTTACCAATAAATTTAGGTTAAAATCCCTTGTAATAAGGTAAGTAAGCTAATTATTGCCATGCTAAGGTTTAAAAAATAATTCCGAACTTATTATTGCCAGTATTATTACAAAACTTTACATAAATAAACATCAAAGTATTGCCTAAGCTTTTAAAAATGGGCGCCTTTTAATAATTAACAATAGACCTTGTTTACGTTAAAAAAAAATGCAAATGGCAATAATTGGAACTTATGTTCCAAATATTGCTAGCGTGATGACAATAATAGGAACAGCTACTGGGCACCAAAAAATTAAATAAAATAGCCCCTGAGAAGCAAAATTAACGTTTATTTAACATTTTGCAGATATAATTTAATTTACAAATACTCCAGGTAGTATAAATAAAAAGGAACTCAATTCTGGAACGCCATAAAAATAAAAATGGATACAATTCCCAAACATTAAGAACAGTTTGGACATGTATAGAGATCTTTATCTTGTTTACAAAGGCCAACACATTCTTCATGAACGTACAGTTGACATAAAATACAGAGTCTCATATCGGCCATCCTATCTTCTTTGCAAATAAAACAGTACCATGAATTAATACTTTTAGATTTCTGCTTAGCTACAGCTTTGCCAGTTTTTAAGTTGGGAACTTTATTCGGTGAAGGAGCTAATAAATCCCTGGTCACCTCTTGAGCTCTAGAGTTAATTGCCGGCTTCCTTTTGGAAGCTGATACTTTAATTTCAGGGGTAACTAACAATCCTGTATCTTTAAAAGATATATTTAGCACATCATCCTTAGTAGGTGTGGCCACCTTTACTATTTTTGGAAAATCGTTCTTCCTTAAGGTCTCGCTAAGTTTGCCTAATGGTTCATCATAGCTTTCCTCAAAGCTGAACTCCGAAGATGTATGACTCTCGTTATAGGGTCGTCTTTCTCTAGAATTTCCATTTGGGATGTCGTGACACTTTTGTCTAACATTAATTCCACTTGTTCCGGGTACAGGATCAGGGTCCTGTCTCTGAGCTCATTTTAGAAGTTTAGCACCTTGAACATCGTCTTCCAAAATATTTTCCTCAATATGTATTATAAGACTTGGTGCATAAGCGGGCTCAGGTATGACATCTGGACAAAATGGATAAATTCCGGTAGCCCGGAAACCTGAAATTATGTTGGAGGGTGTCATAGCCTTTAACCTAACTTTCGAGAACATTTCACCAAATCTCATTTTTGTTAATGGTTTTCCAGGTTGAGTAACCAGAAAATTTAACACTTCTTGATCCCAAAAAGCCTCATAGCTTCGGAACACTGCCTTGTCCATAGGTTGCAGCTCGTGAGTGGTGTTGCTTGGCAGGCAAAATAATGTTACTCCATAATTTTTAGCGGCTTCAACAATGTCAATATCTAAATGTGATTTGGCTCCATCAAATATTAGGAGGGTCATTCCGGAATTTTTAAACTTGGCAACATGATTTAGCCAGGTAATAAAAGCTGCATTAGTCATGCTTCCTTTTTCTGTTACCGTAATCTCTGATCCTGGTGGTAGATGATCACCCCACTCGGCCTTAAGTCTACGTCCTTTAAATAGGATAAATGGAGGAACAGCTTGTCCTTAAGCATTACCACAACCGACGATGCTAACATTCTCACCTTGCTCTGGCGCAGTTAGGTGTACTCTCTTTGCTCCTTTTTTTGCGAGAACATTGTATATATTTCCTGGCTTATTAAATAAGTCAAGTTTAACCATGACTTCTCTTAATTTTGCAAAATAATCTTTTACGAGAAAAGGGTTCATTTTTTGAGCTCGCGCTGAGTTGTTGAGCTCGACGTACTGCCACGTCCCGATAACTTTAGCCATTTTTGCCCAGCTTAGTGTTGCCGTCGAGACGAGACGAGACGAGAATAGGCCTTCTCTCGTTTCGTCTCGTCAGCCGTGAGAAAATATGTCTCTCGTCTCGGCGAGAAAACGCTTTCTATTGCTCGAGAGAACCCTTCTCTCGTCTCGTCTCGACCCTCTCGTAAATACTAAATATTCAATTTAAAAAGCATAAAACATAACCAAATATACGAGTTGGGTTATTTTATGAATTAAAAGTATATATTAACATTGGTCCGTTCTTTATCTACAGGGTGTTAATTTGTTTAATATTTTATGCATTTCTACCTTGAAAATTGGCATACGGGGGTTTGTTGGTCTGAAAAATCAGATTATTGACACATTCTTGCTCTGGCCGATAGAGCTTTAAAGAGAAGGGAAAATGTATTTAAAATTATTTAAATAATACATTTTTTTTAATTGCCTTTTTTAATTTTATTTTTATACTTATTTAAGCTGTAGCTTTCTACGTGTTAATTGTGTACAATTTATAGTAACCTTATTTTTTTAAATGCTGTAAAAACATTCTTTTAATTCAATGCAACGTATTTTTAAGCAATCTGCACACCCTGTATAGAAAAATATGTATTGTGCACAAACTACTTCTCAAACGCTATAGCTTTTCAGTCAAAATTTTGTTCTACACAGTGGCACAAAAAAGCTGAAGTGGGTGGACGTTATAAAAAATCACCCTGTACAACCAACACTAGGTTTTGTTAATTTTTTTTTATTTTGGTTGTTTTTAACATAATACTTTTTGTGCCTTTAAAATGAAATTAAATGTTTAAGATTGACGTTCGATTAATTTTTTTTTTATAGAAAGAGGTAAGACAAAGGTAAATAAGTGTGCGGGACATTTTCAATAACACATATTTATTGAAATGTAACTCCCTCGCTTTATATTGTGAACTGTATGATAAATAGGATTCTTCTGGTTCTTAGAAAAAATAATTTAAATTTCGATTTAAATTTGAACCCTCTTTGAAAATATATTAGAATTTGAATTTCATTACAATTTTTATATTACAGCAAATTGGCAAGATCTATATTGTTGTTTATATTTCTAAAAACCGCCTACTTTACACCTCACGGTTGTTAAGGCAAGCGCATTAAAGAATACTATTTTTATTAGCGCGATCATAATTTAGAACCTGTATATGTTCGTGGAATACGATACTGTTTAGAAGCTGCGCTTATACTAGCTCCATTTTCTATGGCCGTCAAAGCTTCAACAAGATCTTCCTCCGACCACAGGGCTCTCTTTTTGCTGTCATTCTGTAACAAAAAGCATTTTACTATTATTTATGTAGCTTAATAATATTTAAAACTGATGCTGCAAGGCATGTGATCCAAATATTGCCGCATAGTGGCAATATTTAGAACGCCCTTGCACGACAATATTAGGACCACGACTGGTGAAAAAATTAAAATTATTTGAAAAAATGTCATGAAAAGTTTACGTTTTAAATACACATTGTTAGAAACTACAATAGGGTACTTACACGATAAAGAAGACAGGATAAATACAAAAGCAATAATGTGAAGATGGCGCATGAATAAGTCACAATGTTTTTTATATAGGACAATATGAAAATTTGCAGTACGGGTTAATGGCCGCTAAGCAGCAGCAAAGACACAACATTCGTAAACAAAGACTAGTTCTCGACTAGTAGGTTGTTCGCACACCGTGAGTCGACGCGTTCGATGGCGTGATCAAGTAGTGGGGGAGGTGGCAGTATTAGGAACATGGCAATAATTGGCTTACCTACCTTAATTACCTTATGCTGTCTATACTTATTTCTAATATGTTCCAAAATGTCTTCCAATTTTTCCATAAATACTTCAATGGAATCCAGCCCTCTCCTATATATACACACACCACTCGAGAATGATACCCCAGCACACTCAATGTTTCCTTCATCACTTCTTCGAATGAGCTAATCATCACTTTCCAATTGCAGTTGAAGTTCCTTCCTTCCAAAAATACACACCCCTCCATGCTGCATATCTTTTCTGGAGTATGAGGATATTAGTTTATATTTATTTATTTTTACACAGCCATCCTCGCCAGGTACCATCCAATGCTCAGAGAAGCAAAGCAAATCTGGTTTCGTCTCCATTCCATCCAGAATAACCTCAAGCTCAAGTGTTTTATTTTTCAGACATTGGATATTTTGATGTAAGACCATTATTTCTTTATTATTTATATTCTCCCTGTAACTCCTTTAACAGTTTTGAAGCTGATGATTGCTATTGGTCCGACTGAATATAACGATTTTTTTTGTTTTTTCATTATTCAATACATGAGTATATGTTGGACATTTCGCGTCAAAAGAGAGTGCCCAAGATCCAAATTAATTTTATATCTGTCATTTGTTAATTTGCAATTAATACATTATTTCTTCAAAATACTCTCACATTCCTTTGTTTCATGTTATTTGCTTGAACATTTACCACAGACTTTTTCTTTTGTACAGTTAATTGGTATATGTCTGTAACCATGACATTTGAAACATCTCATCACTCCATCATACTCGAACTCGAACGATTGACATGCTCGCAAATCTATGTACAGGGTGTCCCAAATTCGAGCCTCATCATTGGGATCTCGGAAACTAGAAGAGATACGAGGTTGGTTAAATGGAGGCAAAGTTGCGCAGATTGATGCTGATTAAAATGCCGCCTTACAAGTTTGAAAATTCCGAATACTTCCGAAGATTTTTGGAAAAAACCGAATATTCGCGATTTCGTTTTAATTTGTTTATGACTCTATTTGAATAGATAAAACAAAATAAATTTTACATTTTCATTGCTACTTTTTCTGTTCTTCAAGATGGTGTTATCAGATTTTCCGACCGACGTTTCGTCTTTGAGCTGCCATCATCAACTTTGTTTTTTTAAATACGGCCCTGGATTTTTAATTACGGATTTTAAGAGCTTCTAAGGTTCCAAAACTAATGATGTATCGCACTTATTCGAAAAATGTATATTAGCGACATTTTCCATAAGAACTCACGTGTTAGAGAGAGACAGAAAATAGATTTTTAAAAGGATTAAGGGGGTTTATCAGTGAAACGAGATTCCGACGGCGTGCCTTTCTAGCAAAGGCAAGCTATTCTTCGTTCTCTGTCTAGGCACCGCCCACCGATTCGATTTAAGTTGTGCGAAAACAACACTGCATTTTACGTTACGTCGCGTTGTCGGACTGCCACGTGACCACGTCGCAGAGTCGCGGATGCTGTGACAGTATCGCCACATTCCATGCGAGCGCGCGCACCTGCGCGTCATGTCTTCGTGATGCAACCAAGCGTTTGTATGTGCCCTGGTGGTCTAGGGGTTTGCACGATTAGCCTTCACTTCGGCGACTCGAGTTCAAACCCCGTCGGTGTTTTAAATTTTTTTTTAAGGTTATATTTCTAAACTGTTTTTTTCTTGTTTTTGGGTATGTCTTGGGTTAGATTGGGTTAGCACCTGGTCAGGTTCCTTTTCTTGAGCCCCCGTAGCGAGCGGTAGCGAGCGGAGGGCCATTCGAAAGGTGAAATATGGCATGGAATGTAGCGATACTGTCACAGCATCCGCGAGTACGTCGCAGTCACCGTTGGACCGTCGACAAGCACATTACGTGTGCTTCGAGACGGACAGCATCAGCAGTCAGGCAAAATATGACAAAATCTCTCGGGAGAACGGGAAGAGCTACTGTGTCGAAATTTTTATGGTAGGTGCGCCTCATGGGGGGGGGGGGCTACCCCTGACCATATGTGGAACCGGGGCTCTAATTTAAGGGGGGGTTTGGGAAAAACCACGTTGCACCCCCACCTCCCCGGATACCCAAAACTGTTAGAAAGAATGGGAAGAAATGGAAAAAAAGTAAAACATTGTTCGGAAACTTAATAAAAGTGTTATAAAACGAAGAAAAAAATAATAAAAAAAAAGAAAAGTTAGAGACACGCGGTTTCAGGCGAAAGAATTCAGCTGCGAGGTCGGGATGGCAAAAATGGGGAGAAAAAAATTCTTTATGCAAAAATAAAAGTTTAAATGGGAAAGATTGAAAAAAAAACGTAAAAGATTGTTCCGAAAGTTAATAAAAGTATTATAAAACGAAATAAGAAAAAAGTATATAAAAAAGTTAGGCGAAAAAAATGCAAAGAATTCAAGGCGGGGATGGCAAAAATGGAAAGAAAAGAAATGATGTATAAAAAAAGCAAAAAAAAAACTGTTGAAACGGGAGCAAAAGTTGGGGAAAAAAGCTTAAAAAATAATAAAAACTCAATTTCCAATATCTCTTTCGTTGTTTCGTGTGTTTATAAAGCTGACACATATTTTTTTTCATGATTTTACTTTTATAACTTAGATACGGATGCTTATAAAAACCAGTTCTCTTGAAATTTGTCAGTCATTTATAAAAAAGAAAAATAAGAAATTTGTAATGATAGGTTTTTAATATAATTATAAAAATTGTGCATTTCAAATAAGAAATGGTACCATCATGTCTTTACAAATAATCTAAAAATACCTACATACTATAATATAAATCTATATAAAAAATATTTAATTATCTCGATGGGGGTTTCTAATTTTTAGACCTCTTGCAAATATAGGATCAAGAATTTCTGGAAGAAGGCATTTAAAATAAAAACCTATCA
>JAEQML010080555.1:0-11550 GCA_016904865.1 Pissodes strobi | reverse complement strand
GCATAATAAAGCAGAACTTTCTTCCAAAACGGTAAAATATAATGAGACAGGCGTAGAACCTGGCTCCATCTGTTGTCGAGGCGGCGAATTGCTTCGATTGCAAACCCAACAAACTAGTAGAAAAGCAAATAGTGCACCACCTATCAAATGTATATTGAAGGTTCAATCTCATTATATTTTACCGTTTTGGAAGAAAGTTCTGCTTTATTATGCCACATTGAGATCTGTAGTTTCAGAGCTCCCTGGGTGCAAAGCCTGCCCCAAGGGCCCAGAAATCGCTATCGCAGGAGGGCACTCTTGTGACGTAATAAAGCATAACTTTTGTTTCATCATATATGGTCGACTCTTGCACTAGCAAAAGATTACAACATCGTATAATCTTTGCGAAACATTTTTCATATATATTATATCGACCAACCTAGTTGGCTGTAGAGTTGGGCAATGTGACTCTATCCAGTGAGTTAACTCATTAACTCAGACTCTTATTAAAGAGTTAACTCGGAGAGTCGACTCAAAAAGAGTCGATTGGTTTCAGAATTTAAACGTCTGTCGTCAAGCTAATATAATGGATTTACACATGAATTGTACAGCGAAAGCCCGCTCTTTCACTTGAATTTGGAATAAAAGAATATTAATTCTCATTTTTCAGATCTAGATAATAGGCATTTGGTCATTTGGTTATTATCTGTTCGATTTAAATTGATTCCTCCTGTTAATGAGTTATTTGAATATAACTGTTCTATTTTAATTTATATTATTTATATTTTGTTGGTTTAATTCTTATTTTCTTTGTAAGAGAAAATATTAGTTTGTTTTTATCACAAATAAAGTCGTTTCTCTGGGTTAGTTTGAGTCAATTGATTAATATAATCCAGCATTCTCATCAAGTGTGGAAAAGGGTTATTTATCTATTTAAGCGATTACGAAATGAAACAGGCACAAGAACATCAATCAAGACGACACGAATATTCTTAAATCGACATGTGCATGTTTTATTTATATTCATATCTATACCTCATGCCAAAATTAAAAACTAACTTTCATGCATCTATTTTTCCTAATCGATAAAATGTTAAAACACTAATCTAATGGTGGACAGATGGGCCCATTTTAATGATTCGAATCTCATGATCCCATGGCCCAAATCATTTTTGGTCCAAACATGAAAGAATCCAGTCATGGAAATAAAAACGAGTCGAGGGAGCCAAAACACCGAGTCGACTCCCGCCCTGTCTCTACGTGACCCGTCACGTCGGTCGATACAAACACGAACATACGAAAGAGTCGAGAGTCATGCAAATAAAAACGAGTCGAGCAGCTCAGTGACTCCTTTAAACGAGTTGACTCGTCGAGTCAACTCACTCGTGAGTTACCCACCTCTAGTTGGCTGATCGGGGACTTCAGAAAGGACTGCACCGGAATCCTCTACGTCTAGGCAACTGACGAATACAAGATATCTCCCCAATAGAAGCACTGTTGTGAATGGTTTTTTTATTCTGCCAGCACGCTGTGCTGATCAAACAGTGGACGAAACAGAACCTCTGGCGGAGACAGTGACAAAATCTCAGACTCCTTCTACGACAGGCGCCAGGCACAATGTGAAAACAAGATGACAATTCAATTCCCGAAATCTCAAAGCCACGCAAAAAATAAACACAATTTAATGCGATAATATAAAAAATCGATTTAGAATCGAAATAAGTAGAATTTTATGATGGTATATTGCCACAATTATCTTTCACCATGCAGTAACATTAATTCCAAGAAAAGGCAAGGTTTATTGTTTCAAAATACATATCGTGAGTTTGTTTTCATGTTTATGCTCATTCCCCTTTACACTATAAAAGCTCCAGTTAGCCCAGTTTCTTCTAGGACAGGTACACATTGGAGATCGGTAATATTGTGGTTCGGAGCATACGTCCTTACGCTGGCGTCGTTCAAATACGACTTCTACGACAGGTGCCAGGCAAAATGTGAAAAAGATAACAATTCCATTCCCGAAATTTCAAAGCCACGCAAAGAAATGAATACAAGTTAATCGATATTATAGAAAATTAATTTTTAGAAGGAAAATACGTCGTGTTTTATAATGGTATAAGGCCACAACTGCAAGAAATGTTAAGGTTTATTGTTTCAAAATACATATCGTGAGTTTGTTTTCATGGTTATGCTCATTCTCCTTAGTTAGAAATTCAAGATCGATAATATCGTGGTTCGGAGCACACATCCTTAGTTCGTCGACCGATAGCGTCGTTAAAATACGCCTTCTACGGCAGGCGCCAGGCAAAATGCGAAATCATGATGACATTTCCATTCTTGAAATTTTAAAGCCACGCCAAGAAATTAATACAACATACATTGAACATCAATGTATAACCAAAATAAGTGACATGGTATGGTGATATACAATCAACTTCCACCATGCAGTAACATTCGCTACGTAAGGTAAGGTTGATTATTTCAAAATGCATATCGTTAGTTTATTTTCATGATTATATTCATTCCCCTTTACACTTTCAAAGCACTAATCAGCCCAGCTTTTTCTAGAAAATCAAAAAATTCGTGATCTGTAATATCGTGGTTCGGAGCACACATCGTTAGTTGGTCGATCGATGGCATCGTTAAAAACGCCTTCTACGACAGACGCAACGCAAAATGTGATAATTCCACTCTTGAAATTTCAACGTCACACAAAGAAATTAATACAATTTAGTGCAATATTATAGAAAATCAGTTTAGAACCAAAATAAGTGGCATTTTATGATGGTATACGGCCACAGTGGACTTCCACCATGCAGTAACAATTGCAAGAATTGTTTCAAAATACATATCGTGAGTTTATTTTCATGGTTATGCTCATTCCCCTTAGTTAGAAATTCAAGGTCGATAATATCGATATATCCTTAGTTGTTCGACCGATGGTGTCGTTAAAAAACGCCTTCTACGACAGACGTAAGGCAAAATGTGGAATTAAGATGACAATTCCATTCCCGAAGTTTCAAAGCCACGCAATGAAATTAATACAATTTAATGCGATATTATAGAATATCAGTTCAAAACCAAAAATAGGTGGCATTTGATGATGGTATATGGCAACAATTAACTTCCATCATGCAGTAACAATTGCAAGGATTGTTTCAAAATACATATCGTCAGTTTGTTTTCATAGTTATGCTCATTCCCGTTGGTTAGAAATTTGTGGTTCGGAACACACATCCTTAGCTGGTCGATCGATGGCGTCGTTAAAAAACGCCTTCTACGGCAGACGCAAGGCAAAATGTGAAATTAAGATGACAATTCCATTCCCGAAATATCAAAATCACACAAATAAATTAATACAATTTAATGCGATATTATAAAAAATCAGTTTATAACCAAAATAAGTGGCATTTCATCATGGTATATGGCCACACATAACTTATACCATGCAGTAAGAATTGCAAGAAAAGGTAAGGTTTATGGTTTCAAAATACATATCGTGAGTTTGTTTTCATGGTTATGCTCATGCCCCTTACTCAGAAATTAAAAATCGATAATATCGTGGTTCGGAGCACATATCCTTAGTTGGTCGACCGATGGTGTCATTAAAAACGTCTACTATGACAGATGCAAGGCAAAATGTTAAATTAAGATGACAATAATTCCATTCTCCAAATTTCGAAGCCACGCAAAGAAATTAATACAAGTTAATCGATATTATACAAAATGAACTTAGAAGCAAAATAAGTGGTATTTTGTGATGGTATATGGCCACAATTCACTTCCACCATGTAGTAACAATTGCAAGAGTTATTTCAAAATACATATCGTGAGTTTGTTTTCATGGTTATGCACATTCCGCTTAGTTAGAAATTCAAGGTCGATAATATCGTGGTTCGGAACACACATCCTTAGTTAGTCGACCGATGGTGTCGTTAATAGCGCCTTTTACGATAGACGCAAAGTAAAATGTGAAATTAAGATGACAATTCTATTCCCAAAATTTCAAAGCGACGCAAAGAAATTAATACAATTTAATGCAATATTAATGATATTATAGGAAAACCATACCGTAACACTTGCAAGATAAGGTAATCAGTCATTGCTTTAAAATACATATCGTGCGAGTGATTTTATGATTATGTCCATTCCTTTTTACACTTTAAAAGCCCTAATCAACCCAGTTTCTTCTATGGAACTTAAAAAAAAAGTTCTCAAAGTCGAAAAACGTTCTTAATAACCAATGGGTGCAAGGGTTGTCTTTTTAAGAATTTGGCCAATAAAATTAGATTGCCCCAAGAATAAATACAGAACACTCAAAACTATATGAGGCTATTTATTGTTGACAAGTATATTCTTCAAACAAGATTGGAGTTGAAGATACTGAAACTCACTTGATACTAAATATTTACTTCTATTTAAGGCAAGCCCATGTGTGATATAATAAACCTTTAAAAATCCGAATCGACAGCAATAATCATGGAAAAATAGCCTATTACTAATATTCAAGGCTGCCAATCGAATATTACAAAACTTACACCATGCAACTTGAAAAGATAGATATAAAGTAGAAATCCCAAATATCAAAGTCCACAACTGTCGCTAAGAAGGGGGAACTACAACATAACCTCAAAATCTACTAAAACATAGTAAAGGAAAATAGACCTTGACGGTTGAGAGGAAATTAAAGAAAAATAAGGGAAAACCACATGGAAATATGTGAGGGATACGCCCTAAATCCCTAGAGTACTATGAGGAGAATCAACAACAAGCAATCCATGCAGAAATCAACAAATCTTGGAGAAGAAAATAAGCAACAGGTACTGGTTTTTTACTATTGAAGAGAAAGAAAAATGTAATAATCAACAATTATTCTCGAATTAACAGGTAAAGAAGAAAAAGCGGAAGTATCTCAAACCAAATCAATTACCCCAATAAGTTAAAGCTATACCAGCCCACAAGGAAAATATTCAAACTGAAAGTGACATATAAATTCAACCGATCTAACGAGGATCCAAGGTAGTTTTTAACTCAGTTCTTAAATACAGAACTGCAAGTAAACATAATAATTATTATAATATAACTAAGCAATGTTAAACTAATATCACAATTTTTCCTATTTTACTGGTTTGATAAACCTAAGCGAGCCAATAGATTATAAAGACAGTCACATAGGAAAAAGGATGATCAGAATAGCCACTTATGGCCACAGCAGTGTTATAAAAGCTGGTACATATTATGTATTATTAATCGTATGTATAACTAATTAATATGAATAAATGCTGCAACTGGAAGTCCACTAATCTTATTGACAACAAATCAAATAAATGAATTTATAATTAATTAACCGAAGTGGTGAATACTCAATAATTCTTACCACAAAATATAGAATCTTTTGTTGCTAAATGCAGCATATAAAATAAGATTTATAATCTTTTATAGTGGAAAATCAGACTGTTATAAAGTAATATACATAGTATTATATCGTGTAATGTGTCCAATATATAATGATATCATTCTTATGTCTCCTTTTATTTTGAAATTAAATTATGTGGAAATCCCATAAAGAAAATTATCTGCCCCATTCTTGACAGAGTGGTGATTGAACAAAAAATATTGTGGATACAATTTTTAATATTAAAATATTAGAGGAAATTTGACTTTAATTAATAAACGTTGTGCAATAATTTTCTGGCCGTCCGCGTCACACGCATTTCTGTTCAGAATCCTTTTCAGAAAGCCATAAATTGGCATGTTTAAAAATTGAAATTTCTTTGGCTTAAATGGTTTAAATACTTTCTTATTTTTCGTTCCAGTAATTTACTTTATAATAAAATTTAATAAAATGTAAAATATAGGTTCACCATTTTACTTTCCTTCTAATCCCACAGGACTAGAAAACATAAAAGCCTGATTAGACGAAAGGTATATTATACATGATTGCCCATCATGGTCTAACTATACCAATCGGTCACCAGCGACTGCCATAATACTTAACGTTTGAATATTCAAATGAATAATTTATAACATAAATACAATAAACCTATTTTTATTGTATTGTATGTTTCTAATTACTGCTAATTAATTTCAACATCCTTCTATTATGCGGACCTTAATAAGTGTGTTTGATTCGTTTCAAACTAATATGTTTTTATTTTATGGGACAAATAAGACATACAAGTTCATTTTGTGACGTAGAACACTGGTGGTTGATTCGATTGGTTAACTGGTATTAAATTCTAGATACTGTCTTTTTGTTAACCAGTTTTGATGACTAAACTCAACAAACTAATAAAAAATAGTATAGGAGTAAAATCGCAGTCGTTATATTGCACGTTATAGGCGATTTATTCAAAACGAACAACTGTAGGGTCATCAATTCCTTCTTAATGGATGGGGCTCTATCGGGATTCTCAGTTCGACTAAATCCCTCTAGAGAAAACAGGCATTTGCTCTATCGACGGCCTTTGCCCAATTTATCTAATCTCGCAAATTTATGGGCGGACGGATTTGAACACTAACTTGCTTGCTGTAAATAAATAAATAATCTCACCTTTTAAGGTTAATAAGCAATTTTATAGCTCGTCTTATACTGTTAGTAATTCATCTAGTGTAAGTAACATATTCACGGCAATATGAGCTCTCATTGAGCTATTGGTGATTATTTTTCGATCTATCAAACAGCCAATAAAGAAATGCCCACTTATGTCAGGCAATTTCAAAGCCATATTGCAATTCTGCCTTCAAATTTACTCACGCTTGAAAATATAATGCCTTATTTTCGTTTATATGTCCCGTCATTTTCACTTGCAAATATTTGTATTTAAATGCAAATTCTAGAATAGACCGACGAGTGTGGCGGTGATATTTTTACTGGAAATGTTTACTGCCCAATAAATAAAAAAATTGCGTTTTCTCCTAAAACAGTAAAATAAGTATACCCAATTCATACAAAACAAATAATAAGTAATTAAATAGTTATTTACATTATAATTTCGTATGAGCGTTATTACAGTCAACAGAGAAAACTATAGACTGCGTCGCGGTAATACTAAAACTGAATCTTATTAATTCAAAGAAAAGGCATTCGCTTCAAAATGCAACGCCTTAATTGGTCCTAGAGCTTCTCGGAAAGAAAAGTCTAGTACAACGGGTGCGTCTTTCTAGAACTGCGAAAACAGTACCCTCGAGAAGTACGAGCAACTGAACCCCCTCGACGGACCTCCAAAGGTTGAAACAGTATTTGTTAATTGCTTAATAAATGGTCCATATGCGGGGTTTACTCATCGGTTTTAATTTTATTTAAAGGTATGGGTCTATGACTTGTCAGATAGGTGAAGGCGCCACTAGATTTTTTTCCAGAAATATATCAATGATTCTTGATTATTCCAATTAAATTATTTATTTAAATATGAAAACTTACATGGGCGTAACTGTATTAAAACAATTAATTAGATCCCAAACTAAGTTGAGATTATGGCATCACCCACAAAATAATGAGAAGATGCTCCAAAATATTTATCATCTGACATATCAGATTATTAAGCCTTAATCTAGGTCTTACAACATTAATATTGTCCAATTCCTATTTTGAATAGTTCTAACTAAGTTCTTTCTGACTAAGCGCAGTCAATCACGAAACTCCATACGTAGTAATTATTTTACTAAACTAAAATTATTCTAAATTAATCCCATGACGGCGATAATATCATTAGATCAATAAAAAGTTAACAAAGATATACTAAATTAATGAATGTGAATGATATTACTAAATTGCATAAGCTACTAAAGAAATATCACCCTGTCCTAAGTTTGAACTTGGAAAATATTATGTAAACATTAAAGACAAATTATAAACAACGCGAGTAGCTAACGGGAGCGATTTATGAACTTTAAATATACAACGTTCAGCACATTTTATCATGTAAAAACGCTAGCGAACCATCAGTTCGACGGACTTTGTGTCTCAGCTAAAACCTGCTCCTGGACAGTTCACATGGGCGTTTTGGGTTGTAACCTATATTTTTTTCCTTACTCAAACTTGAGGTTTGCAGTCTACATAGACATGAATTTCAAGGGTTTCATATCCACAGCAGTAAACGTCGAATCTATGATAAATTTGTCAAAGTTCTGAGAAATATAATTTTCAAAATTCAATCAGTGGATCAGGTGCAGTGTAAACTTTAAGTTTACACAACACAAACTCTTAAGACAAACTGTATTTATAAAAGAGTGACCAAAGACCTATAATCATCATCGTCATCATCATATAGCTTCTGTCTACTGGATATAGGCCTCCTAAAGGTTTTTCCATCTATTTCTATCTTGTGTGTTTCAACCCAATTTGTCGCAATTCTTTTGATGTCATCTGACCACCGAGTGGGAGGTCTACCACGGATACGTGTGTCACTCTTTAGTCTCCATTCAAGCATCTTCTTCGTCCGTCTCCCATCTAGCATTCTTGCCACATGTCCTGTCCATCTCCATTTGAGATTCGTAATGGTTTCAATAACATCATCTACCCGTGATCTTCTACGTATCTCCTCATTTCTTTCAGCGTTAGGCCAAGCATTAAACGTATTTTTCTTTGGATTATTTTTAACTGTTTTACTGATTTTTTTGTAAGAGTAAGAGTTTTGACTCCGTATGTGAGAACTGGCAAGACATTCTGGTTGAACGCGCTTTTTTGATGTACATTTGAAAATGTGTCTTAATTTGCCGTAGGTAGCCCAGCTCAAGGATATTTTTCTTGCATGTCTGGTTATCTCTACTTATTTTTATCTCGTGTCTCAGAGATGTAAACTTGTATACGAGTTCAATCTCTTCTTATCCGATCTTAATGTTGTCATTGGGTATTAGGTTTGTCATCATTTTGGTTTTGGTTTCGTTCATTTTCAGTCCCGCCTTCCCTGTTGCTGTAATCATTTCTTCCAGCATGTCTTTAGCTTCTTTTAGGTCATCTGGTATCAACACTATGTCTTCCGAAAGCGAAGGCTATTTAAGTATTCTCCGTCAATTCTTATTCCTTTGCACTTCCAATTCAACGTTTTAAAAGCATATTCTGATACTGTTGAGAATAATTTGGTGACATAGTGTCGCCTTGCCTTACCCCTCTCCTGATATCAATTTTGTTGGTGGTATCGTGGAGTTTTATAGTATATGTGGCATTCTCATATATATTCCTGATGATGTTAGAGTAGTGATAATCTATTCTGCATTGCTCCAGCGACTTTAGGATAGCTTCAATATTCACCGTATCGAGAGCTTTGCGAAAGTCTACAAAGATCAATACCAAGGGTCTGTTGTATTCGATGGTATTTTCAATTAAGATCTTCAGATATTGTAGGTGGTCATTTGTACTATACTCTGAGCGGAACCCAGCCTGCTCTCGAGGTTGATAAATAGAGTTTTCTTTGCAACCTGTTGGTAAGTATACGTGTACATAAGGTCAGTGCAATCTCCCTTTTTGTGGATGATGATCATTATGGCGTTATTCCATTTTTCAGGGATTTTTTGCTTAAGTAGGCACAAGTTAAATAGTTTCCGTATTTTATTTATTAGTTCTTGTCCCCCATTTTTGTTCGCTTCTGTTGTCACACGATCTTACCCCGGAGTTTTGCCCTTTTTCATCTTTCTAAGAGCGTGTTTTATTTCGCCTGTCGTTATATTCGGAATTTCTTCTGAGCCTATTTTTGTTGGTACATCTTTTTTCTGTTTTTTGTCATTTGGTACTGGTATGTGTATAGCTCTCCATATAGAATAGAATTACACACAACAGAGAAGAATTACTGCGTATAGTTGAAAATGCTGCACCCACAAATAATTTTATTACAGATAGAATAGATGCAACCTATAATCAAGGATATACGGAAAATATTATCTCGTATTTCATATCATGGTTAATATTTTCGCCATCTCCGGGTTCATCTTCAATATTATTTTGGTGAAAACGTTCACTATCCTTGCTTCCAATTGAATAATATCATTTTCCCGTCAATTCAGAACTCAGAATTCAGAATTCAGTTTTTTTTATGGCAGTGGCACACACACTAAACGGAGATCCTATGGCGCTCGACGAGCGGTGTGTGTGCGAAGATGTTGATTGACACGGTTCTTGAATAGTTGTAGGTTGTAATTAGTGGGAAACAGATGTCCTGGAAGTGAGTTCCACAGTGATGCAGTGCGCCAGACAAAGGAGTTTTTGTAAAGCGATGTTCTGGGTGTTTCCAGTTGTACGACGAACTGGTGCGCTCTTGCCGTCTCTCGTGACTGTCTGACAGGAGTTGTCAGGGGCGGGATGATGCGGGCCAAATCCTGGGAACATCTGCCGTGAAAGTATCTGTAAAACAGAGACATCTCGGCCACATGTCTGCGGTGTTCCAGACTATCCAGAATCCAGGTCAACTCCGGGTCGCCGACGGGACGCACAGCTCTCTTCTGAATTGAATCCAGCAGCTTTAGGGTATGCTTTGGTGCGGAACCCCAGATATGTGAGCAATATTCTAAGCACGGTCTTATTTGCGCTGTGTACAGCAAGAGCTGCTGCGGTGTATAGAGTTTTTCGTTGCGAAATAGCGCACCAAGCTTTTGGGAGGCTGATTTTGCGATGTTAGCAACATGGTCATGCCATGACATATTGCTGTTGACCGAGACACCCAGCAGTCCGATTGACGAGGATGAAGGAATAGTCGATCCTGCCATAATGATGTCAAGGCCCGCTGTATTGGCCCTCTCGGTAAACGTTGCTGCTTGGGTCTTTGCTGCATTGAACTGGACCAAATTTCGGTCACCCCAAGTTTGAACTTTCTCCAGGTCTTGATTAATTGCTGTAATCTGCTCCTGTCTGCGGTGACGAGTCTCAGTCGCTGGTAAGGGTTTTTCTGATCTAAAAAACTTACCCGCTAAATTTTTTTGTACTATTTGGTTATTGACCATAAATATAGTCTTTTAATATTAGAAATTTGCCTGGTTGATACATATTTATATGCCAATGTAATAATTCGTAGAATGTAATTCAAACAAAGATATTTTTTGAGGTTAAGACTTTTGTTTGCCTTAGTCAGCGTAAAAATTTAACGATGCGCATTGTTGCCCAACTGTTGGCATACAACGTAGGGTCAGCAGAATCGTTCAGCGAATTATGCTGTCAACGGTCTCAATTGTTGTGTTCGCTGGACGCGCCCTTTGTTAATGTTTTCTTATTAAGTCTTTGACCAATAGGCGTGGCGTCGCGGATAAAACCTATCGCGACAATATATAGCAGGTAATTATTTACAGACGACACGAATTCAGCTCATTACGGGGTCTGCCCTTAGGTGAAAAGTCAAAGTTGCAAATTACTGTTAAATAAAACAGTTCACTGCTATGAGGCTTACAGCCAATTTCATCGAAAGTGTATCTTTCGCGTAGGTAGACTCAATATAAGAATAAATTAAATAACTATACGTATTGTTTATGTTCTTTCAACAAGATGGAGCCACGTGTCATACGGCGAGGGAAACTTTGGAATTGTTACGAACACGTTTTCCCGGCCGTGTAATTTCTCGTAATGGTGATGATCAGTGGCCTGCT
>JAEQML010080554.1:0-11552 GCA_016904865.1 Pissodes strobi | reverse complement strand
TTTAGGTTAAGGTCTGTCTCGCCCATGCATATTTGTAATGATACGCATCGGATACCGGTTTTGATAATCGAGAGGCTGTCCTTTTTTTTTGTCAAAGCATATACCTAGTAATATATTTTTGTTTGTAAATTTACTTTAATAGCAAAAAATAAATTGATTTGATTTGATCTTTGTCTTATCCTTTATAACTGTCATATGAAGTAGGTCTAATAAATATTATTTCAGTCTAAGTGTATGATAGGGCTATACTCCTAAATAAAATAATATATCTGTCATATGAAGTAGGTATAATAAATATTATTTCAGTCTAAGTGTATGATAGGGCTATACTCCTAAATAAAATAATATAGTTAAAGAAATATGAACTACATAAAGCATAGATCTTTATTTACTTTGTTATTGGGCTCTCCAGTATATAATATATTTTTAACCTAATCGAGACATTGGCCTGCTTATATACCAAAATTTTTGGTTTCGAAAACAAATCAGGTTTCTGGATTTGATCGGTTTTCAACAATTAAACGCTGCTAACGCGTGAAATGGAGAAAATGTTATTAAGCTCTTAGTTGCTATTAAGTAGGATGATTGAAATTACCGAGTAACTTCAAGAGTTTAAACGTTGAAATTTTTTTTATGGCCTAATTGTGTTGCAGATATGTCAAACGGGGTTTTCGATGGAAATTTTCATTTTCTTCCTGTGGTTCCAAGAATTTCTATTAATCTGTGAACTTTGGTTACTGCGTAGAGTAACTCTTCTCTATGATAATAATAAACTCCTGTCGTGTGATGTCTCATACACGTGACTGCTTATCCCTAATAATAATACATTATTATTTTCAATTGGAATTTTATTAATTTATATACCACTTAATTTTAACAACTTTTCATACGGTTTCGTCCATTATATTTTTCCCATTAATTTAATATACATCTTGAAAGATTCTACTATTAGCCTTTGACATCATACTTATTATCCTACTTAATACATTTTGACCGGGGCGCTAGGGCTTGTCGATCATCATAATATGATCTGAGGTGTCTTCTATATATAGAGTAAAATTCTGCTTTAGTTTATATGTCCTTCGTTTCTGTGAATAATATTCATTAAAGAGAGCGTTTGGTATACATATCTTTTCTTTGAGGTTTCGACTTTGCAAGGGAGGTGATAATACTCCTAATAATATTACTGTCTCGGATTAAGCATTTTATATCATCTATGGTGTTTGGCCTTGTCGCCCTTCGGGATCCCGAGGTACATATGTCGTTCAGATTTTTGATTTGTAGATCATCATTAGTCGATTGTGTATTTTTTTTTTAAATTTGCGTACAGACTTCTTTGAAAATTCGTCACGTGAAGAAATAGGGGTACATGAGCCTCTGTTGCTTATTATTTTTTAGAAAAGGCACCTTCTTTAAAATTCCAACCCCTATTTTAACCCCTTAGGGCTTACGTTATAGCTTACGTCTTGACCCCCATATTAAGCAGGAATGTCAAACTGGTGAAAGCAATTTGATTACGGGGAGTGACGCCTCCGCTATTCCGAGTTACTACGTGATGTGGACAATCAAATCCCATCATCCTCCCCTAGGCTGGAGAACTCCTAAGTACAAAGTCTGGAGCTAATCAATGACAGTATGTGACAAGCGGTGCTGCATTGTATTAGCAGGCAGGAACGTCAAATTGGTGAGAGCAGTTTGATTACGGGGAGGGACGCTCCCGCCATTCCGAGTTGCCACGGGATGTGGCATATCAAATGCAATCGTCCTCCTCCAGGCTGAAGAACACCAAAGTACAAAGTCTGGAGCTGATCAGTGGGGAGTGACCCAACAAATTCTCATTCTCACCCCTTTTAGACTAGGTACCACCACGGAAATAAGTCTGAGGCCGATGCTTATAGCGGAAGCGGCCGTAGGTGGTAGATGCATAAGCCTACTCGCATCGTCCGGTTAACGACCACCCCACCAGAACTGGGAAGCGCTAAGTGGTTTTTCCAAATCACTTTCCGCTTCCGCGCTGGTGGTTCCGGGTTTCACAGTAGGAATATATGGACATGATGACGCTCCCAGGATCAAAACATTCCGGAGGTAAACTCCCCGGCCATTCGGATCTCCGAGCCCTGGGGGCCTTCAACGTTTCACAAGCAACAAGGATATCGAACCAATTTAGAATAGATTTCTGCAACATAAGAGGCCTAAATACAAACATTAATTCGGTACACCAACATCTACAAACAATGAGACCACACATATTAGGCCTTACAGAAACACAAGTATGTTCTGCAACAACAACAGTAAACTACCTCAACCCTGGTTACGGCATACACTCCCAATTTAGACATAAGTTCGCAATATGTCTTTTTTATCCGAAGCGACCTTTCTTGTCACCGCGAGAAACACTCGAACCGAATAACCTTGACGTCATGTGGCTCAAATTCACTGCCAAGGGATTAACCAAGTTTATATGCTGTCTCTACCACCCTCCGAGCCATAGAGCCTACCAAAGCTTTTTTACAACACTAGCTACCACTTTTGATTCAATACAGGTCGACCACCCCAATTCAGAAATAATCGTTCTGGGAGATTTCAATGCCCATAACACCAACTGGCTCAAACATCACAATAAGACCGACAACCGACAACGAAGGTAAAGAAACCGAAGCATTTGCCATCAGCTGCGGGCTCACTCAACTTGTAGACGAACCAACTCGGATTTCAGAGAGGGCTGAATTTGCCGCCCTCCTGGATCTTTTTCTAACCACAAATCCTGACCAGTACACAATTACAGTTGGTCCGCCATTAGGTACATTCGACCACAAACTTATTACAACGGTTTGTGAACTGCGACTCCCACAGAAGGATACACCATTGCCACGTAATATCTGGCATTACAATTGTGCAAACTGGTAGGATCTAAGAGAGTTCTACCTGAATTTTCCTTGGCTCGACGTCTGCTTTGGCCCTGACGACCCGTCAGGCTGTTGCGAAGAGATTACGCAAGTAATCGCCTCGAATTCCATCAAGTTACCGTCAAAAGGAAAGTTCTGGTTCGACAGAAGATGCGAAAGAGCCGTAGGTAGGAAACAACGAGCCTACAAGTACTGGCAGCAAAATCAGACCGCTGAAAGTCGCAGTTATTTTACGGAAGCGGGAAACGAATGCAAATGTGACGAAACTAATGACAAACACAATCAAAGAACCAGGAATAAACTTTTGCAATGCCCCAGTGGCTCCAGGAATTTTTGGTCGGTAGCATAGGCAGTAAGTAACAAGTTTACAAAAACGTCTCTTCCACCTTTGACGGACGAACGCGGCGTCACGGCAACTACAGCTAAGGAAAAGGCAAACATGCTCGCCGAAATGTTCTCATCGCACTTTACCTTAAACGTCCCCCATTGCAAGGCTCTCACCACCGTGACATTTGTAAAATATTCGAAGAGCTAAATACTCAAAAGGCCAGATGGAATACCTGCCATCGTGTTAAAGAACTGCGCCAACGAACTAACACCCATTTTTTCCAGACTCTTCTCCGTCTTACCCAAAAGGGATTTACGCATCTTCTTGGAAAGTCGCTGGAGTGCAACCTGTTTCAAAAAAGGCAAGAAATCCACGCTCTCAAACTATTGCCCAATTACCTTGCTTCCAATAATCTCCAAAGTCATGGAACGTGTAGTCAATCAGCAACTACTCAAGTACCTCGAGACACACAGAATAATTAGCGATAACCAATACGGCTTCCGCAAACAGAGATCGGCAGGAGTTATATTGGCCTACATCACTCATACATGAAGTAGGGCAAATCAGAACTACGCAGAATCTCAAGCGATTGCGTTGGATATTTCGAAGGCATTTGGCAGAGTTTGGTATGACGGATTGCTCAACAAACTGCCATTTTTCGGACTCCCAGCATCTCTCTGCAGCTGGTTGCCAGTTTGCTTATGAACCGATCTCTGGAAACCAATAATCCTGTTTACAGCTTTGCAGATGACAGTACCCTTGTCTCCCAATTTAGATCAGAAAAACCTTTACCCGGGATCTGGATAGTCTGGAACACCGCAGACATGTGGCCGAGATATCCCTGTTTTACAGATATGTTCACGACAGATGTTCCCAGGATTTGGCCCGCATCATCCCGCCCCCAGCAACGCCTGTCAAACAGTCGCGACAGACCGCAAAAGCGCACCCGTCCGTTGTACAACTGGACACACCTAGATCGTCGCTTTACAAGGACTCCTTTATCTTGCGCACTGCATAATTGTGGAACTCACTCCCAGGACCTCTGTTTCCCACTAATTATAACCTACAACTGTTCAAGAACCGCGTCAATCAACATCTTCGCGCACACACCGCTCGTCGAGTGCCATAGGATCTCCCTTTAGTGTGTGTGCCACTGACACAAAAAAAGTGAATACCGCTTCAAAATCCGTTCAGTGGTTTTTCAGAGTATAGATTTTTTTAAATTTATTCTGTGTACAGACTTTTCGACCTCTATTACTTTATTGTTTGTAAAGATAATATAAAATTTGATTATGCTTATAATACGATTTCAAATTTTGTCCGAGCCTGCATATTGACCTTCACACTGCAACAGCTGGCGCCCAGTAATTTTCCAATGCGCATGTTTGAGATTAATTATAAGGTGATAACACGTTAAAGTGTATACTCTCCATACATAAATCTAGTATAATTATAGCAGTGAAAGCTATAGAGTATTTTGATATCTGATGTATATTATTATGTGATGGCAGTTTTATATTTGTGTGTTTGTCTTTAAGAAATTTGCTCATCAAGAACCCTTTTTTTGCAGCTTGTTGATACTGATATGACGTGACATTTTGGCCTTTCCTGTATATCAGCTAAATGTTATATGGACTTAATATATATAGTTTGAATATGCTATTATCCTTGTTGGTTTTTATTATAGGCTACTTAAAAGCATAGTTTGTATTAAATCGTTAAGTTATAGAATTTATTTTTCAATTTGATATTCAAGCTCATACTGTTACTACTATGCGGCTCTCTTTGGCTTTTTGGATAAAAAGTAAAACATTCACTAGTTACACTTTTACATAATTAATTATATTACATTGATAGCATGATGCCTTATCTCATCACATATTTAGGATTCTGCGTATATTCACATCTGCCTAAAGTAATAAGATGGATTTTAGCGGAAATTATTTATTGTGACTTATTTACCTTCGCCTTTTTTGAAAATATTCTTATCTATAAATTACCTATGTACCAAATTTATGGTTGTTATATCCATGATCTTATCGCATTTTGGATTTTCGACTGATTTTCATGTTGAGGTATTGTCTTTCGAAACTAATCTATACATATTTTTTAGCTGATATACCTAAAGGTGCGCACAGACCTGACGAGACGCGCGCGACACGCACGCGACGCGTCTGCCGCGCGCCTGCTACGCGTACGCGACGAGCGCGGTTTTCTCGTGCGCCTGCTGTGAGACATGTAGAGAGACGCGCTCGCCACGTGACTAGCAAGGTGGAGCAGTGTTTTTGTGTGGAAAACATGTCGAACGAGGAACTTAATTCGCTACAAGTTCTCTTCCTATCTAACCTATGCGTTAATCGTGTAGTAAACGGATGCGGGACCTGCATCTGCGTTCCCTAAGGGGTTAACGCACTGATTTGGGCACCTGGAATACGCTGTTATATAATATTTCACTTTTTGCATGGCCCTCCGCTCGCTTCGCTCGCTACAGGGGCTCAAGGAAAGGAAACTAACCAGGTGCTAACCCAAACTAACCCAAAATCAGGAAAAAAACTTTAGAAACTTAACCTAAAAAAATAAAAATAGCCGCCGAATTGAGACCTAACCATCTAGAATTCTCGACCACGAGGGCTCTTGCCGCAAATTGATTGCATCGCGAAGACATAGCGAAATTAGGTGCGTTAACCCCTTAGGGAACACAGATGCAGATTTCGCATCCGTTTCCTATACGATTAGCGCACTCGGTTGCGTTAGCCGAATAGGACACATAAAAATGCGTCCCGCCCAAGGTGTTGATATGTGTCTATTAAAACTATAATATATTTTATTATTCGGGCTGTTACGTTATTATACCGTAAGAGGAAAATTATTATCTTAATATTAATTTCCGCTTATATTTAATACTGAAAAGGTCTTAGAAAAAATTAGTACTCTTTCGGATGTTTAACAGCGATGATGATTGATAGCCTTCGGATGAATGCGGGGTAATGTGCCCATATTGCGCAAACGTGATTAACTATTTGGAGGGCGATTGCATGTACCCTCTGAGGAGAATAGGTGTATTATCCGAAAAAAACCTTAAAAATGGTAAAAAATGCAGGATTTTAGTCCTATGCTTTCCTTTTGGGAGTTTTATGGTCAAAATGTGTCAGTTAAATATATTATTTTCCTATTATTAACGCGGCTACGTATCGTTTTTTGACTTGTGCTTAAAATTAGGTAGTATCTGTTGATAATAAATTGGGTAATATGTACCGGTGAAAGAATTACAAACTTCTTATATTTTTACACATGTAGTTCGTTCGTGGGTGGGTGTTTGATGTTAGGCTAATTCTAATTTTCGATTTATTTATTGGAGAGTACTAGCATTAATAATAGGTACATTTGTACGTGCCGGTTATAAATGCTTATTGTATTTTAGTGGAGTCCTAGTTGAGCTATGAGTTGCTATTTACAGCCACTTTATTTAGATGTTTACATGTAAAGCTAAAATCCGTGACTCATTCAGACTTTTAGCTTTAAGTTTGTTTAGTTTAGTATATTTTCTTTATTTCTGAAAAGGACTGCCGAAGTGACGGAAACAAAATAGTCGAAAATTGGGAGAAATAATCTTAAGCGGATTCAAAATGGAGAAACAAAACAGTTTTGGCGGAGAACTAGCAACAAATGGACGAAATTCAAACTTTCGAAATTCAACTCATTTTGCTCTGTAAAATAATCCAAACTAACCAAACCTAAAGAAAATTTAGGTATTCAAAAATAACGTTTTTTTTCTTTCGTCTATTTTATTCTTGTCCAAGTAATATTTCCGCACGACTTGTTAAGAGTCGGTTAGCTCCTGTAAATTTATTTTTAGTCGAAAATGATTTCTCTCAATTAATATATTAAAACCTTCCTATTAAAAGACTTTTTGTCGAAAAGGCCTATTAGGTACTCCAATGACGAATAACTTAATGCTTATGTTTTGTTTGGTAACTAAACGCTAGCGTGGTTAATAATCTCACCTAATATATAATAATTAAAGCTAATGCATTGATGAGTGTTACTAGACTTGATTTTCGTCCTAGTTGCGCTATGGGTTGTGGTATTGTGGTTATTGTTATATCATTTTATCTGTAGGTATTGAGACATTGTTATTTATTTTCAGTATTGATAAGGTTCCTAAAGTAATGTCTCCAACTTTAGTTATTCACGGAACACAAGATGAAGTTATAGATTTCTCTCATGGGCTAACTATTTTTGAAAAATGTCCAAAAGCAGTTGAACCACTTTGGGTTGAGGTGAGTTAGTTTAACATAATTATAAAGGATTCCTAATATGTAAGCAAATAATTCATTTTCTTTACTCAGCATGCCTTAGGCGCATATGTATAGGGGTATGTATATAAGCAATTGTTATAGTTATAATTTTTTCCTAATTGATTCAAAATATACTAAACTTTTCTTTATTTGAAGTCATTCATCCCTAAATATTACTGAAATCGCTTGTAAGGGGCATCCCTACATCTCCGTGACAAAATGTTGAATTTTCGAAGATTTGACTAGATTGTCCCTGATAGTCTAAGGCAGGCCTACACAACTAAGATTTGCAAAGTGCCACTTAAATAAAACTAGAGGGTGTTTGAGGACTGAACAGTGCCGGGTTTAGACTTTGGTCATGGTGGATGCAAGCAAATCCTAAATTAGTAGGGTAAATCGCCGCAGGCAATACGCTGCAGATGAAAAAATTTACTCCCATGTTATTTTTTTACGAGAACGCAGAGTATGTGAATTTAGATTATATATGTATGTATTTTTACTTTAAATATAAATTATGACAACTGTTTTTACAACAAGCCCAAAAACAAGCAATTAGCTAATTATATAGCATCTGACGTAATATTACAAAAACTGAACAAAAGGAAGCACCTCTGTGTATAACTTCCACACAATAAAGATGGAAACAAATTTAAAATCCTGCAATCCCTATCCCATATCATGATTTCTTTCATTAGCCGCTGATAGCGATGAAAGAGGAAAAGGCGTCAAGTGCCTAAAGCCGCCATTGGGGTCATACACACGCACACACAAACCTAGATACACCATCACACATAAGATATATGTTCGATATTACAGTATTTCAATATTTGCTCGTGTCTGCTCCTCAAAAATCTTCAATTTAAGTTGAATAGTGTTTGGTTGTGTTAATATATTTAGTTATGCGTTATAATTTAGAGTTTTTGAGTATTTATTTATTTTTTATCAATGATTTAATCATGTTTCATAAACTATATTAGTAACAAAATAAAAATATTGTAACATCATCAACCTGCCCTATTAATTACGTTGCTCTTGAGTTTGTGAATTGTTAATACAAAAATAAATATCCCAGGCAACACAAAGATACCCGAAAGAAGCCTGGGCGAATTTTTTTTAGAAAATACTTCTCGAGAGGACGCCAAATATGCTCAAAAACCGCGAAATCTCCGTAACAGGACATTTTCAGAGAGGTTTTAGGGATATCCTGTGAA
The DNA here is from genome assembly GCA_016904865.1 of Pissodes strobi. Lineage (NCBI taxonomy): Eukaryota > Metazoa > Arthropoda > Insecta > Coleoptera > Curculionidae > Pissodes > Pissodes strobi. The sequence goes on along the minus strand of JAEQML010080554.1, from coordinate 2,809 downwards.
CATTTTCATATATAATAATTGACTAGTTCTATGGGTAATACGCATAAAAGGTCAAGTGTGTTGTTTGAGAAGTACGTACGTTTTCTGGTTCCTTCGAAGAACGAAGAACATAACATGCAAAAAGCCATACTTCCATATATAAAGCGAGTCACTGACAAAGTCGGCAGAATCCTAAGGAAGCATCAAAACAAGCCAATTTTCAAGCCACAGTGAACCTTAGCCCAAGTACTCGGAAATCCAAAGGACAAAGTAAAGTTTGAGAACCAAGGAGTGTACAGCATACCTTGCGGCAGCTGCCGAAAATCATACATAGGGCAGACAAATAGACGAATTTCAACTAGAATCCAGGAGCACAAGAACAGCTTCAGAACGAAGCAGGCTACAGCAGCACTCTACCAACACCACCTATCAACAGGACACTCCACGATTTCAACAACGCTAGACAAGTAGCCACAGTGGACCACTACAAAACTCGCATAATCAGAGAAGCCCTAGAAATCGAAAAGAATGGACAGCTCAATAAGCGAGACGACGCTCTCAACATACAAAAAATTTGGAAATCTCTTCTTAAAATGCAAGAAAATCACCCCGGCTCTACTCAACAAACCAACCAGGACAGTACCGAAGTAACGGAGGCGGAGCCTATGCCACGCTACAATCTGCACAGACGCCAACCTATAAAAGGAGACGCACACGGATCATAGCATCAGTTCGAGCCCAGAAGCAGAGCGAGCAACACTTGATAATGCCAGATGCGATTCTGGCGTAAAGATGAAGAAATTCAAGACGAACGGATTAACACCCGGAATGTTAGTTATACATTTTCCACCATCCGTGAAAACCTACAAACTAACATTTTACACCTCTACGGGGAGAGGACACTACAAGACATAAGGAAGTTCGAATAGCTGAGATCCAAAGTTTCAACAACGGCAAGCGACATCATCTTTCTGATAAGATGCCGCGACAATAACCTTCAACCAACGTGTATAAGGTTATCCTATCATCTGAAAACGAGAGGAGCCAACAAAATCCTAAAGAGAGCTAGCCAAGCACTCCTACGAGAACAAATACGCGAAAAACGAAAGCAGTTGTCCAAAATAGAAAGAGAAGTATGCAAGCTACATATATACTTAAGTAATAAGATTCATCCTCTACTGTGGACAGACCTAGATAAAGTATCGTTCTGGCGCACGGAATCTGACACCAGTCTCAAAACAGAGAAGCTTAAGAAGAAGTTCGAAAACTTGCAAAACCGTACAACAGAGCACACGGTAGAAACACTAGATACCAACAAAGTAGTCTACAACATCTCGCATCATCAACTTACCGAATCTGAAAATAAGGCACTCAGTAAAGGTTTCAATTTTGCACTAGCTCCACATAGGATACCGACAGAAGAGATCATTTCCAACGTAGAATCGACACTAGACAAGAAACCAGAAGAAGAAGCCGAGCAAGTGAGACAAGAAGTGGCCCGTGTACTAAAAACAAGCCGACCACCAAGACCAAATTTAAAACCTTCCGAAGTATATGCCCTTAAATCCCTCAAGACCAACAAGGAAATAACTATACTCCTAGCAGACAAAGGAAACGCAACAGTCGTGATGAACACCGATGACTACATGAATCAAATGGCGGACATTCTTAAGGATCAAACATATAAAAAATCCAACAGGGATCCAACTACTTACCTAGAAAAGACTACCAAAATAAAAGCAGCAAACTTAGACCCAGATATTGAGAAAATTATCATCCCACGAGAAAAATCCAGCAGATGTCCAAAACTTTACGGCCTACTTAAGATACACAAACCCTTTAAGACCCATCGTAAGTGCAGTGAATTCTCCAACACAAAAACTAGATAAATATCTCGCAAGTATAATGCAACCAACAACTGAACGTGCGGAATCTTACGTCAAAAATTCGGAACACCTTACCAGAATACTCGAAGACATCCATTTAGGCGAAAACGATATTCTTGCAAGTTTAGATATCGTCTCACTCTACCCCAGCATACCAATCGATGATCGCCATGAATGAGGATTTTCGAGCACATATTATCGAATTATCGGAGCACTGTCTGAAAAACACCTATTTCATGTTCAACCAGATCTACCGTCAAACCGATGGCGCCCCCATGGGATCATCGCTGTCACCAGTCATCGCAAATCTCTTCATGACCGATGATATGCCCTACGAAACGCAGCCCTTAAACCCACACTATGGAAACGCTATGTAGATGACATCTTCATTATATGGCTCCATGGTAGAGAACAGCTGGACTCCTTTCTGTACAATCTTAACCAAATTCACAGCAGGATCCAGTTCACACTGGAAGTACAAAATAATAAGAAGCTACCTTTCCTAGACCTCCACATCATCAGAACGCCGGACAAAATACTAGATTATACCGTCTATAGGAAACCCACCCATACCAACAGATATCTAAATGCCGAATCGCATCCAGTCAGTGGCAAATACATTGATATCTCGGTCTTATCGCTTAACGAAGCTTACCCAAAGGTAAGAAGAAATAAAACAAACAACAAACGCCCTTAAACAAAATGGCTACTCTGGAAACAACATTAGGAAGGCAATCAATCGACAAAAACAAACAAGGAAGGAACCAGAAAACAACAAAGAACATAACATCCAAAAAGCCATACTTCCATATATAAAGGGAGTCACTGACAAAGTCGGCAGAATCCTAAAGAAGCATCAAATCAAGCCAATTTTCAAGCCACAGCGAACCTTAGCCCAAGTACTCGGAAATCCAAAGGACAAAGTAAAGTTTGAGAACCAAGGA
>JAEQML010080553.1:0-11552 GCA_016904865.1 Pissodes strobi | reverse complement strand
CCCCTTACTCCTGTTTCTTCTGATCCGAACGACTTCACAGCCCTCACTCCTTCCCATTTCTTGCTTGGGAGATCTCTCATTTCCCTACCTGAAGCTGATCTACGAGACGTCAATGAGTCCAGACTTTTCCACTTCCAACGGTTGCAGCAACTAAAACAACACTTTTGGACCAAGTGGTCTCTTGAGTATATCAGTGAACTACAGATACGCAGCAAGTGGCAGGCCAATAATCACGTTCTTCAGACTGGGGCCGTGGTGTTAGTTAAGGTCGACAAAACTTCCCCTGTACAATGGCCCTTGGGGAGAATCATCTCCGTTCAATCTGGTCCCGACAAGATAGCAAGAGTAGCGTCCATCAGAATAGCCAAGGGAGTAGTAAAACGTTCGAGGGGGATTTCAGTAGTGAATTTGTGTACACTAAAATACCACTTTTGACAGAAATTACCACAAATTACCATTAATTACCTCCGAATTACCACTCATTTCCTCTATTACCTCAAGAATTACCACTCAATACCACTTAAATTACCACTAATTTCCACTAATTACCACTAATTACCACTTAAATTACCACTAATTGCCACTAATTACCACTTAAATTCCCACTTAATACCACGAATTAAAGTTAGTTTCAAATTATGCACTTGACTTAAAACTAATGGGGAAGTCTGCTCTTTCAGAGGTTTCAAATCAATACGGAATTTTCAATTCTGAGCCAAGACAAAACTCCTATTATTATGTTGCTAATATAATAATAATGACACGATGTACATTTTTTTCAGCAGATTTTAGGGGTTCAAAAAATACGATTGTGTTTGAGCTGTATAGGTGTTATTCGAGACATTATTTAAGCGACCTTGGTTCTATTAAATATGTAGCGATAAGTAAGTAAAGAAAACTTTTTAAATATGCTATTTTTTATTACCCTATTCTTCGAAACCTATAACAAAAATAACACCAACAAAATTCTTTAAAACATTCTTTTGCAATACAACTTCTTAAAATAAAACTTTAATAAGAATATTATTTTATAATGACATGTCATTTTACAAATTCTGGAATATAATATTCAAAACGAAATTTTGAAAAATTATTTTAACTTTAGTTTTAATGAGCTAATCTCAAAAAAAACATAAAAGCTCGCATAAAAACATAAACTAAACAAATCTTTGGTCAACTTTGACAACAAATTAACATAATAATACAGATAGGTACTAAGTAGGACGGTTCGTAGAACACTCATCAATTCAACAGTCAAAATGTAACTCATCCTGATATCACTTTCCAGTTTTAATGATATAATTTAAAATATATATAAAGGTACAAATCTTCGGTCAACTTTGACAACAAATTAACACAATAATAATACAGACACTTATAAGTAGGACAGTCGGTAAAGCACATCAATTCAACAGCGAGAGTGTAACTTATTAAATTACCTTAAATATACCGAGTGAATACTTTTATTCTGGGATATAGGAAAATACCTGCCAACTTAATAAATTACTGGAATAGTGTCGGGTGTTTGTAAACCTTATATCTTAAAAAAGCTCTCGTAAAAAGCTTAAAGGTTAATTTGTTTGGGTTAGTCGGAGGGTCATCTGTAACAAGAAACTATGATAATTTAAAAAGTTTGAAAAAAAAAAACAAAAGATGAAACTTATTTTTTAGGACACTTTTATGTATTTTGATGTATTATCAAAGGTGACAACTGAAAGCACTAGAGTAGAGGTGTCTCAAAAAAAAATTGTTAAAACTATTTTTAACGAATCCTCTTAAATTACCGGTAATTTTGTTCCAGATAAATATATGCGCTTATTCCAAACACATTTTGTTTTTTTAAGTTTTAAGATATAAAGTACAAGGACACATATCTAATTTCTGCACGTATTTTCCTAAGTCACAAAATAAGGATTCGCTCAGTATATCTACATGCATTAAAATAAAGTATTTTCATTGGTCAATTCCTCGATTCACAACTAAACAGATTTATTCACTTGACAACTCTCATGACATTCAATAAAAGATCCACGGCAAAAATAGTAAAAACCTAGGTGCTTCTCGATGAATTAGTTGGACCTCGTGTACTAATTTGGGCAAGAGAATAAATATGGATATTTGAAACTACAATATATCATTCAGATACAAAAAAATCATAATTTAGACGAAGGTTAAATTCGAGGTAAAAATCTAGTAAATAATATTATATTGTTTACTTATTTTTACATAAATAAGCCTCTAAATAGGAAACACATATTTAAGCTCTTATAAAGATTGTTTCAAAACTTTATAGTTTTTCTTTATATTTAATAAGTCCACCCTTTTAAGTGAAAATGGCCCGTCTCCGATCCAATTAAGAGGTCCATAGAAAATAAATGCCTTGTTTACTTTAGCTACGTCACTTTTTTTTGGCCAAATTAATAAATCAGACTGTTGACTCAAAAATTACATAAGAGATATTTCATTATTAATTTTTTTAAAGACTTTCCCAATATACCATCCGTCATCATATAGTACAGCATAATACTTGTCGATTTCCACAGAGCCTAAGTCAGGTAAGCTGACATACCGTGTTTAGGTGTATCGTGGGTATTTGGCATCCATCTAGGATAGGTGAAAACCTAGAAAATTGAAAGAGAAACCGAGATACACATAAACACCCAAATATTTGTAACTATTTGCCGAATGGGTAGTGAAGAGACAAGCGCGCTACGTGCGCTTGTCTCTTCACTACCCCAAACTAACCTAAACCAACTACAGCTAATCCAACCTAATCAAAACTAACTAACACTAACTAAATCAACATTAACCCAGACTAACCAAAACTAACTCAGACTAAGCAAAACTAATCCCAATTAACCAGAGCGAAGAGACAAGCGCGCGTAGCGCGCCCTTACTAATCTCAAACAAAGCAAAAATAATAGAAACTACCTATCATTAATTAACTGAACAAGCGCAATTGAGACAAGCGAGCTACGCGCTTGACCAACCCTACCTAATACAGAACTAAAATTAACCCAAACTAACAAAACACACGGATCTACTATGTCAATTTAAATAATTTCTATAATATTTTCCATATGAAGAATTTCCGCGAAAAAAATTGTACAGGTTTAAAGAGCAAATTACTAGCCAAATAGAATTATTATCTAATTTTCATCTCCATAACAGATTTCCGATATTCAAAGTACAAAAAAATTAAAATTTTCCATTTTCCATACGTACGGTTGTCCAGAAATAGTATTCTTTTTGGTCGTTTGTGATTTATATTTGTTTCCTATTTTTAATGCACCCGTGTCTCATGTCTGAGACATCCGCGCAACTTTAGTATTTTTAAGTAGGCATCGATTTTATGTCAAAATGTATTTTTTAGCCCTACCATCTGTATCCCACTGGCATTCGATTCGTTTCTCATTCCCCCATCTAACGCTATGCAACACGACTAGTCTGTCGTGAGAACCTAAAAGTCACCTTCATCCACCCTAACACAATTTAATGTAAAAAATAACTTCTAGCAGATTATATAAGTTTAGTTTACCAAAATATAGCACATAAATACATATTACTTCAAGTTTCGTTCGTTTTTACAGTTTATAACATTAGGGGTGGTTGTAAAAACCGAAAAAAAATATATATTCGATTCGTTTCAATCCCCGATCTAACGCGGTTAGTTTCACTTAGTATAAACTTATTTTTAACCATTTAAGTGAATTTCGATAATTTATACTCAATTTTAATAGATTTGGTTAGTTCTGGTTAGTTGTCGAATCAACTTTCGATTAGTTTAACTTATTCTCAACCTAATTTAGTCATTTGAGTCGGTTCCGCTAGGTTATAATCAATTTTAATAGATTTGGTTAGTTTGGGTTAGTCGTCTATTCAACTTTCGGTTAGTTTCACTTAGTCTCAACTTATTTTACTTATTTGAGCCGGTTCCGATACGTTTTAATCAATTTTAATAGAATTGGTTAGTTTGGGTTAGTCGTCCAATCAACTTTTAGTGACTTTCACTTATCCGCAACTTATTTTAATCATTTGAGTCGGTTCCGATACGTTTGCCACACTCTTTATATTATAACACAAATTGAATCATACCAGCGATGATACGAATTTTTAGTGTAACGCGGGACGAATATTTGAAAACCATGTCGTGACGCGGCCTTGAAAAATCACTCTGATGAAACCAAAGAAGTATTCACTTCAAAAATCATTTATATTGCAATACTATTTCTGTTAATTTGTTTCGCCAAATTTGATTTTTCTAGACTATAAATTAAAAATGTTTCCTTTGTGTGTGATAAAATAAAGCAAACAAGACATTTTCTTCTAATAAAGTTTTTCAATGATATTCATATTGATTCAACCGCAAATATCTCTATTTCATTAAGTCCACTTCAAATTATCGACAGTGTAAACGAGTTCTTCACAATTTAACCAGTGAAATAGGTTGTTTATACGTCAAACGCGTCAAATGAGAGAGAAAGAAAATTTGACCCCCAAACATCAAAGGTTCCGACGGTTTCTGTCGCTACTCGGTGGTGGATGTACTCGGGTTAAACTATTGCAAGGCTGCCACTTCTCAGCCAATAGAAATATTCCTAGGAAAATGAATGCTGGTTTTTAACTGACACTAATAGGGACTCAGAAACATACTTAGTTTACTTAAAGCTTAGTAACATATTTTAATTAAAATCTATAACGTCCTCTAAAATAATGCAAATTCGAAGGATGGCATAATTTTAATATTACAAAGCTACTACGTATTACCCCAAACTTTCCTTAAAATACAAAAAATTACCCCTAATTACCACTAATTACCACTAAAATTACCACTAATTTCCACTAATTTCCACTAATTATCACTAATTACCACTAATTACCAGTAATTACCACTAATTTCCCCTAGAATTACCACTAATTACTATGACTGTGTACACTAAATTACCACACTGAAATCCCCCTCGAAAACGTTCCTTCTCCAAGATTTGTCCGCTGCCTTTGGATAGTGAAGTGAATAACGCATCGCAATCTTTGTTAACCAGACCAACTGAGAGTGATTGCGGAGTTTGCGACCGACTTTCAGCTAGTGGGCCTTGTTTTACAGGATGACTTAATTTATATTGTCTTAAGGTTTAGGTAACATAATGTGGTTGTTAGTGCTGACATAGTGAAAATGTACCGTCTGATTTTGGTGAAAGAGGAGCAGTGGTGTCTTCAGAGTATTCTGTGGCGTAGTGATCCTAGTGAAGAACCCAAAAGTTTTGAATTAAAATCTGAGTCCTATGGAACTTCATCAGCGCCCTTTTTAGCGGTAAGGTGCAGCAACTTGCGTTTGAAAATCTAAATGCATTCCCAAGGTCATCCAAAGTCATAGACAAAGACTTCTAGATGGACGACATGTTAACTGGGATAGAAACTGTTGACGAAGCTATACAATTGTGTAACGAGGTGTCTTCTATCATGAGTTCCGGCGCGGCGGCTTCGGACTTCAAAAATGGGCTTCAAACAGTAAGGAAGTTATGAATCATATTGAGTCAAGATCGTCTACTTCCATTGTGTCATTAGGAGAAGGAGGTCAAACCAAAACACTTGGTTTATACTGGAATTGTGAAGGGGATCATTTAATGTTTCATACTAAGATTGATGATACATTAAAATATGCCACAAAGAGGTCAGCTCTTTCAAGTATAGCAAAACTTTACGACCCTCTAGGCCTGGCCAGTCCTTGTGTTATAACTACCAAGATTATCATGCAGAGATTATGGTTACTTAACTTAGATACTCTCCCGTCAGATCTGAATTCTAAGTGGTTTCAATTTAAGAGTGAGCTTTCCGACTTAAACTATTTAAAAATTCCTAGGCAAGTTTTGTGTATGAATCCTATGGAAATCCAAATACATGGCTTTGCAGATGCTAGCCTGGAAGCATATGACGCCTGTCTTTACATTAGATGTGTCAATAAAAATAGTCAAATTAGTTTGAGTTTATTATGTGCCAAGAGTAGCTCCCTTGAAGTCAGTCACCATTCCAAGATTAGAGCTTTGTGCAGCTTTGATTTTGGCCAACTTAATGCAAAAGGTAAAGCTCTCTCTCACTGTGTCAGTAAATTTTTGTTTTCTGTGGAGTGATTCGACTATGGCGTTGAGCTGGATCCATACATCTCCTAATGTTCTTCAAACATTTGTCGGGAATAGACTAGCCCAAATACAATCTTTGACTTCGTCCTCAGATTGGAATCACGTTCGAACAGCAAGTAATCCAGCTGATGTTCTATCTCGGGGTGTGCGTCCTAGTCAAATTCAAGATTTGGAACTGTGTGGAATGGCTCGAAGTGGCATTCGTTGCCTCAATCTTCTTGGCCTAAATCTGATGTTCAGCCTCAAAGTAAGGCCCCTGAGTTGAGAAAACAGACATGAGTGTTGAAAATCGAGTTTAATGCTTTATTTCCCTTTAATAGATTTTCTAACTTGTCTAGACTAAAAAGATCCATGACTTATTGCCTCCGATTCATTTCAAATTGTCGTTCAGGGTCAAAGATAGGGGTCCTCTTTCAGCTTCAGAATTAAGTCATTCAACAAACTAGTGTACCTATCACAACAGGAGTCATTTCATGCAGAAATCAAAGAATTAAAGAAGTTTTCTGTTCTTAAAGGTAAAGGAGAGTTGTTAAAGCTAAATCCTTTCTTAAATGACGAAGGAATTTTGAGGGTGGGGGACGCCTAAAATTGTCAAATTTTCAATATGAGAAAAAAAATTCCTGCAGTTCTTTCTAAAAAGCATCCTTTAACCAAGCTTTTGTTCTTGTATGAACATCTAAAACTTTGTCATGTAGGCTCTCAGCTGCTATTATCATCTATACGTGAGAGCTATTGGCCTTTACGAGGGAGAAATTTAGCTCGTAATGTTGTACATAAGTGTGTGAGATGTTTTAGAAATAGACCAACTTCAAAAAATCCGATTATGGCCATGTTACCAAAGACTCGAGTAACTCCTGCTCCTCCTTCCTATAATGTAGGTGGTGATTATGCGGGACCTCTACTTATGAGAGATAAAAAGGGTAGTGTGTAAGAAATTAAAGTGTTATATTAGTGTGTTTGTTTGTTTTGCCACTAAGGCAATGCATCTTGAATTAGTGACGGAGTTAACTAAAGATGCGTTTTTAGCCACCTTCAAGCGATTCATAGCTCGAAGAGACAAACCCTTAAATGTATATTCCGATAATGGAACCAATTTTGTGGGTGCGCGCAATGAGCTTGAAGAGTTAGGTGAGTTTCTAAAGAGCGAGGAGAATCTTTAGAATTAGTTGCAAATCAGGGTGTAAACTGGCACTTCATTCCAAGTATGCCGCCTCACTTCGGGGGTATTTGGGAGGCCGGGGTAAGATCTTGTAAGGCTCATTTAAAGAGGGTTTTGGGAATCGCATGCCTAACCTATGAGGAGTTATCTACAGTTATATCTCCTAAATTCCCGACCCCTTACTCCTGTTTCTTCTGATCCGAACGACTTCACAGCCCTCACTCCTTCCCATTTCTTGCTTGGGAGATCTCTCATTTCCCTACCTGAAGCTGATCTACGAGACGTCAATGAGTCCAGACTTTTCCACTTCCAACGGTTGCAGCAACTAAAACAACACTTTTGGACCAAGTGGTCTCTTGAGTATATCAGTGAACTACAGATACGCAGCAAGTGGCAGGCCAATAATCACGTTCTTCAGACTGGGGCCGTGGTGTTAGTTAAGGTCGACAAAACTTCCCCTGTACAATGGCCCTTGGGGAGAATCATCTCCGTTCAATCTGCTCCCGACAAGATAGCAAGAGTAGCGTCCATCAGAATAGCCAAGGGAGTAGTAAAACGTTCCTTCTCCAAGATTTGTCCGCTGCCTTTGGATAGTGAAGTGAATAACGCATCGCAATCTTTGTTAACCAGACCAACTGAGAGTGATTGCGGAGTTTGCGACCGACTTTCTATTAAATTTGAAACAGTAACATTGGAAAATGCTACGAGTTTGCGACACATTTTTCATAATTTTGTATGCCGTTTTTTTCGATATATTGTTGAAGGCTTGTCCCTTCAAGGTGGGGGGCATGTTTAAAAATATAACTTATATAACACAATCCGACAACGTGGTCTGCACTTTGGCAACGCCGCCAGTCCTAGCCGCTGAAACACCTGCATCACCGAAAGGTGATGTGCGACGTATGTCTTCCGTACGTTAAGGCGGAAAAGGGCGAACAGACTAACGGGGGCATGTCGACGATAGACTTTAATGTTAGAAACCGAATGTATTGGAGTTTAGTTTGACGTATTAGATTTGATTTGTTAAGACAGATAGGAGAAGGAAGGGTTGGATGTACAAGCAATTAATAAACGATGAAAATGTACTTCTGTGTTTAATCCACCCTTTCAATATCAAACACAAGCTATTCAGAAAAAATATATGTATGGAAAAATGGCAGTGGCGTATCGTTTTGTTTTTAGTAAAAAATATTAGGACGCCACTAGTAGAGCAATAGAATAACTTTTCTGGCTAAAATATGTAGTTAAATATCCTATTAACACATTCCAAAATTGAGAAAATATCTGAAGTACTTTTGGACATATTAAAAAATGACGAATAAAATAAATCTGTCAATAAGGATGGGATAACATTAACAAGGGGATATCAGAAACCGTAAAAGATACAAAGTCGGTTACATGACAAAATATTAGCGCAATTTAGGGGTTAGTACCATTTTTCGGAGATATTTCAAACAGCCCGAAATATCGCGATTTCATTTTTATTGAAAAGGTAGAAAAAACAAAAGCCACTTTGTTATTGCCACGTTTTAACCTCTAGAAGAAAGTGTTAACAGATTGTTAATAAAATGACTCGTTGTTTTTATATGGACCGAAAAAAAGTACAGTCTGTATTAGATAACATTTTTAGTTACAAATTCAATGAAGTATTGGATGGAATGGCCCTATACAGGATGTTATTATAAATTCGAGTGTATGCATGGAGATCTTGAAAACGGTAATAGATAGAGAGATGGTTAAATTGGGGCAAAGTTGCTCTATGTAACTCTGAACAAAATGCCGCGCTGAAATCTGAAAAATTCCGAATACTTCCGGATATATCCGCAAAAAAAAAACGAATTTTTGCCAAATCGTTTTTATGATACTCTGGCTTTATTTCAAAAGATAAATCAAAATAAGTATCACATTCTCATTGCCACTTTTTCTCCTCTACAAGATGGCATCCTTAGATTTCAAAACCGACGTTTCGTTTTTTCGGGCTCATCATCATGTTAGTTTTTTAAATGCGAACCGGGATTTTTCTTTGCATTTTTGGTTAGCTATTGACCTCCTAAAACTAACCTGTCCACTACTAGAGGTAGTTGCCGTAAGAAATCCATGTGTGTGAGAGAGATAGAATATTTGCAATATCTGCGTAACATTAATCAATAGCGAAAAATATGTTTTACAGATCAAAAATGTTAAAAGAAGAGGAATTCAAAGGGCAGTATTTCCTGTAAGGCAAAAAAAAAATGATTGTTTTAGAGCAAATGAAAATATTTTTGAATACCTACGTAGAAATTGGCTAGTACCAAGTTAAAATAGTATTATGTAATTAATTAAAATTAAACTAGTGTATTTTTCGTATTTTTCTGTTCTAATTAAAATTTTATAAAATAAGCCAGTCTTTTTTTTCAGTGAAATAGTTAGTTTATTCACCAAAATACTAACCTTTTAAAGCAATTTATTTTAAGATTATTGCTACATTTAAACCACCACTTTAACGAATGTATTTCTTACGATGTAAAATATTTACACCTAATAACAGACTACGGTCGAAAGAAGGAAAAATATTATGTATTAAAATTTTTGATTTGTAGAACATATTTTTCGCTATTTATTAATGTTATGCAGACATTGCAAATAATTTGTCTCTCTCACACACACGGATTTTCTATGGCAACTACCTATAGTGGTAAGTTGACAGGTAAGTGCGTCACATTGTTAGTTTTGGGAGGCCAATAGCTACCCAAAAATGCAAAGAAAAGTCCAGGTCCGTATTTAAAGAACTAAAGTTGATGATGGGCCCAGAGGGGAAAAAGTGACAACGAGAATGTGACATTTATTTTGATTTATCTTTTAAAATAAAACCAGGGTATCATGAAAACGATTTTGCAAAAATTCGATTATTTGCGGATATCTAATTTTCCGTTTCGCAGAAGCATTTTATTCAGCGTTAAATTGCACAACTTTGCCCCAATTTAACCATCTCTTTATCTATTGCGGTTTCCGAGATTATCATGCATACACTCGAATTTGTGAAAAAAGGCTTATTAAGAAATTTCGAACATTTGGGTAGGCGTTGAAATGGGGGCGACTAAAACATGAATGAATGTCATTTAGGTCTAACACAAGATCGTTTACATGATCAGTTACTTTTGGCATGTCTTATTCGCCTCTTAACTTTGAGTAATCATTAATTAGAATGAATATATATTTTATGTAAAATTAAATCATTGCCATCCAAAATAAGTTCCAAACTAATAATAATTAAAAATAATTTGGTAAGAACAGGAGATTTGTATAAATTTAGCTGCACCTCTTTTTTAATATGGTGTGTAGATACGCAAGAATTAATTTCAGTGAAATTACTATCAATTTTCAATGCTTAGGGACTATCATTGCCAAATTATTTTTGGTTGTGATTAGTTAGGAACTTATTTTGGACCAAACCTAAGGTAAAATTTAAGTCAAAGATTTATTCATTGTAATAAATAAGCACTCAAAATTAAGAGGCGAATAAGACATGCGAAAATAACTGATCATGTAAACCATTTTGTGTTAGACGCAGTGATCATAATTGACATTCTTTTTCTTTTGGTCGTCGTCACTTCAGCGCGTACTACCCCAAAATCTGGGGAATTTAATAGTTACCATTTTTTTCTGAATAAAAACAAATTAAACCATTCCGCGTCATACATGATTAAATTTATATTAAAAATGCTATAGAATAACAGGTGTACTATTTTTACAGACCATATGAAAAAACAAAGTTGATGATATCTTCTAAACGAGACGTCGTATTAAGCATTCCGAAACGCTTGTAGAGCTGAAAAAGTGGCAATGGGAAAGTGACTTTCGGTTTTTATGGATATTCAAATATCTTCAGAAAAAAATTAAAAACTAAATTTTGAATTGTCAGCAGAAAATATAAAGCGGTATTGTAGAAGCAATAAATCAGCTAAGCTATTCCGATAAATATTACATGAATCATGTTATCGCGTGACACGGGCAGCGGGCCGCACAGGAACCGTTCAAAACCTTCCTTTATCAGGTATATATAAAGTAGCAAGCCAGCGCGACCTACAGACCGACTATAAGAACTATTCTGTATATTAATGGGGATAAACGAACCATACTGAAGCCCAGTTGAAAATTTGTAGTAGGGGTCTAATTGGTTAGACTGATGCATAGGCTTAAATACAGGCAAAACCTTGTTGAGCCCGGGCTCGGGCTTAACAACATCATTTTGGGCTTCATGGCATCACATTCATATA
>JAEQML010080552.1:0-11552 GCA_016904865.1 Pissodes strobi | reverse complement strand
TTTCCTGACAAAACTAGATGAATATAGTGCCTCTATCGTTTCTAGCCAATACCTCCTGAGGTATTGTTCTAGCCTTAAGCCCATTAGTGCTTCATTTATATGATGCCTATCATTGTATTCAAATCTCCCAAAAACAAAATTTGATTCGTACTCGACAGTACCATTTAATAAATAAATGATATCTCTTGGTCTATATAATATACCAATAAACAAGCAAAAGCATAGTTCTTTTTGGGAAAACCGTAAAATTTGATATGGGAGCTTGATTTTCAATTAGATCGGGAAAGGTACGTACCACTTGGACTTCATTTAGTTCTACAATTTAAATTGTTATCAAATACAAATTGCCAAGGAAAAGTACAGAAATTAAGAATTATTTTGTTTAGATTAAGGCAAAATCGGTTTGTAAAAGTAAAATGTTTACATTAAATTATATGCAACTGCGGTTCTGCATTCAAAAACATCAATAATAGATGAAATTGGTATTAGCGCAAGAGCAAATAAATAATTTACGCATTAATGCAAATTGATAAATGAAAATGGTAATGAAATTTAATTAATTGGTACTGGATTCCCCAAATAGAGCTAATAGTTTTATTTTAATTTATTGGACATACGAGTAGAAAAACTAATTTCCAAAGTGATAATAATATGATCGCTACCTCTTATTTTTACCGCATTTAGATTTTGCAATATATAGGGAACTAACTCAAACTAACCCAAAAACTATTAAATAATAGTTATTTAAGGCACTAGTGTGTTATGTTACATGTAAATCACGCTGGAAAATATTTTCCCAACTGTCTTATATGACATAACACATAAGTGCCATACAAAATTTTATCCAGTAAGATAAATAGGTTATCTCAAACGAATGTTACTTTTCTTGCTAGAAGTTTATTTTAAAAGGGTTTGGTGCAAGAATCCTAAACTCTTTCTTGGGTTTTAGTCATTGTTCCAAATTCACAAATTATTAGGTTACTTTTACGTTACTACGGAACATTGATGTGCGTTTTTTTTCAAATATTGAACAACACTGTCATTAAGACGTCATTTAATTATTTCCTAATTTCTTAACGATAAATAGTGAATTTTTAATAAGAGAAAATTAATCAGAAAGAACTTCCGCAAGGAATTACTGAGCTAAAGAGACGGCTATATTGCAAATTTTTCTGGAAAAAGCTCGTGGCGTTTAACATAAAGAGTTCAAGGTGTTTGAAAACTAAATGAAAGTTAAGCACGTTAAAGGTATTTTGCTTACCTACTTTCCTGAATTACACAAGAAATTTGTTGTATCATCGTTATGGACCACGTACTTAATGCTTTGATCAACTCTTCAGGGTTACAAAAATAAGATCGCCAGCCAAAAAATAAAAATAAAAAACACTTGAACGCAATGATATTAACAAGTTTTTGAAAGAGGCACCTGAATTTGTCCTCATGAAATCAGCTTTAATTATGGGGATTGCGGAAGCTCGCATATATGATGAACTGACTTATTTGAGTGTGAAAAATGTTCAAGTTAACAATTTCTATTTGTATGTAGTTATACTCGATACACAGACCAATATATTTCGCAGTTCCACAATAATGCAGAAAGGATTTTCGGTCAATCCTGTAGAATTATGCAAAAACTACATATCTTTAAGACCAAAATATCACCCATAAAAAATTTTGTCCATTGTATAAATAGGGCAATTGTAAGCCAGAATGTTTTGCAATAAACACTTTCTCCAAAATACCATCAAACATTGTTTCGTACTTGTGCCTACCATACCCGGAGCTATACCACCTCGCTGTGTGAGATCATCCCCAACGCTATTGGTGAATGCAGGGGCAAACATCACAACATTAAACCGACATGGAGGATGGAGATTTGCAATGATCCCAGAAGGAGATATAGAAGAATCCATCGATAATAAAAATAAGATTCCACAAAAAAACCAGGGTGTCACAAGTGTCCCAAAACTAGCTGATGTTATAACAGAGCCTAGATCGAGCACTGGAAGCATACATGGTGATACAATTTCTAAATCTTCAAACTGCAATTCATTCTCATATTAATGTTAATTTAAGTCAATCAATTGTATAAATTTATAAATAACGTTAAATATTTTTTTCACTACTAGCATGATAAATCACCATTATTTACTCCATTCCTCAAATGAGAAGTAACATTTCTCACCCTAGGTAAATAATAATATTAAAAAAAACCTAGGTCAATAATGAAACGGAAAATGTCATTTAAGTTTCAACTTGTTAGTTTGACAACTAGTTGTCGTTTCGGATTATTTGAAAAATGAGTAGGAAATGATTAATTTAAAAATCTAATCAATTCAAATAATGATAAGGATTGTATCAGTGCTATTAGTAAAAAAATTATATACAGTATGACACACTTTTCATGACTCCCCATAGTATTCTTATTAATACTTGAATGTACACTCTCTTCGATTTTTCTGGCAACAAATCGCTACTTGCAGTAGTTGCTGTCTCTCTAAGTTCAGGAGGGGTACATACTTCCATATCTAAATCACTTTCACTAAAATTTTCACCCATTTTCCAATTATTTTATTCACACGTTAAGGTTTTAACTTTTAGATAGCGTCTATCTTTTGGAAAATGACATTTAAAATTAAATTCATTCTGTCAGTTAGACAACTGAACTTCCAGGCTACCTGATATTTCGAACTATTTGAAAAATAAGTAGAAAATGACTAATATAAAAATCAAATCGAATCAAATATGGTAATATATCAGTGTTAGTAGTAAAAAAAATTCTATATATACCTCGGTTGAGAAGGCCATTATTAACCTCGCACATTATATCCTTCGGCGCTACGCGCCTCAGGATATAAAAGTGCTCGGTAAATAATGGCTTACTTCTCAACCTAGGTATATAATATACTATTGGAAACAAAAAACTTGACTTATCAAGTCATAGCGCATTAGTGTGTTATGACTTATAAGTCAAGCGAGTGTTATTCTTCTCTTTATGTATATGTATGCATGCGAATAATGTAGTAGACGGCAAGCTCATCGAAGAAAATTTGGGGTCATATGATACACCTTGAATTAGTATAATTTAAGTAGTCCTAAAGGAAATAAAAACTTTGAGCCCTATGCCGTAGATTTTGGGTGGTACATGTGGAAACTGTGGAAAAGTGAAAATCCATAACCAAATGGGAGTAAATTTGTCAAATATTTTTGTACGGCTTCGTGAAATATAGATGGTGCTTACAACTGTGATTAATATGCTCTGAACGCCGTACAAAAATAATGCAACTGGAAAAAAAATAAAATTTTTCATTTTCGGAAAACTGATCTCTAATACAAAAGTAATAAGATTCTGTACGGCTGTAAAATTGACATCTAAAATCTTTTTAAAAAGTTGAACCGTCTAAAAGTTGCAGCCAATACTAATAAATAAATAAACTACCCTCAGGTAAGGGTGAAATGTAGATTTTTTCGGGGTAAAATCATTTGATACTGTACGGCAAACCAATATAAGTAAAAACTATTACTGAGTTTAGTAGCTGTATCAATAAAAAAATAAAAAAAAATTATAAAATTATTAGAATTTTAATATTATCATCATTTTGCTTTCTTTAAATATGAAACAAGCAGGAAAGCATATGCCGTACGTTTTAATGGACTTCCCATAGTAGATACATTTTTTAATGTAATTTGACATAATAGCTAAAGGTCATTAAATATTGTATGGCATTTGCAAAATATCATTGGCAATAATGAAAAATTATGAAAAAATAATAATATTTTTTTTTTCAAAAAAAAAATATCACAATTTGGAGTTTCATGTCATTTTTTTTAAATATGTTTTTAAAATATTGAGTTACGAGAGATGTTATTTTGGAAAATTCCAGAAAAAGGCAACGCCCTTCATAATTTATTAGAGAATATTGTAAACAAACTTGCAGCTACAAATAGTATTTTCACCAGCCAGTATACGTTGTGTGTGGATTAGATAAGTAATGGAGTTCTTCAGGTTGCTTTGGTTTTTTTTTATAAGTTTGTGATTTATTTCTATTATTTAAAATTATTATTTATAGTAATTTTAAGAGGCTTTTAGTGTGACGTCAGGGAGTTAAGTATTCAAAAAAATTATTCTACTTTTACGCACATTATTAGAA
Source organism: Pissodes strobi (assembly GCA_016904865.1). Taxonomy (NCBI): domain Eukaryota; kingdom Metazoa; phylum Arthropoda; class Insecta; order Coleoptera; family Curculionidae; genus Pissodes; species Pissodes strobi. Next base: position 7,401 of record JAEQML010080552.1, on the reverse strand, counting down.
AGAAGTTTAGAAATTAAATTTTATGCCTAGGGTATAAGAAAAAATAAAAAATAGTATACGCGACTGATAAGTATAAAGATTTTTCCATTTTTCTATTAGTTTTTTTTTATTTTTCTCGAGTAGTACTTCATCATTTTCGAATCATATGGGCTATTTTTTGTTCGTTTTTTAAAGAAGAAAAAGATGATAGTAGGCACAAATTAAATCTAATATTTTTTTATCACATAAATTTATGTAAAAATTAGAGTAAAAGAGTTTATCATATTAATTAAGTGAATTTTTATTTTTTTTTCGCGACAAACGCAAAAAGATCAATGAAATATTGATATATTATAAATGTCTGAATCTTCACTGTCCCTTTTGGTATCAGTGCTTTTTGCCTCTGAATTTGAAACTCCTTTGGACTCTGAAATTAAAACATATTTCAGAGTAATAAAATTTTATTATAGATAAAACTTTATGAAATAACACGTACAATATTTAAAAAAACCAAAAAATTAAATTCAATAGTTGTATTGCTACTATCTAAGCAAATACGAAATTTGAACTTCGTATGAAAAAATGCTAATTATTGTAATCATGTATGAATGACAAACATAAAACGCAGCAATTAAAATATTGATTCATAAAATTTTTTATACTTATCGTAGTATTTCAATTAAAACTAAATTAAAAATCAAATGGAAATAAAGTTGCATTTTACAAGCAACGTAACGAAAAACGCTTATCTAATATTTTCTCTTTTTATTGCTTCTATGTTTTTGTTGTTAATTAAAGCTTTAAAGGAAATTAAAGTATTTCTTGAATGATTATTTTTAGTTTACTTTATTTACCTGTATCTTCATCTATTTCCCTATCATCGTCAATAATATCGCTAATATTTCTTGGGTATTCTCCGCCGTGAAACCCGTTGAGGTAGTATTTATTATTTGTTAATTTCCACCCATAATTGGTTTGCTGGATCGTCCTTGCCGTTCGAGATCCTTGAACGTGTTTTTTTTCTTCGGTGCTTAATTGCTTTAGTGCAATTTGCTGTGTGTCACTTGTAAGCGGTTTAATTTTATATTTCCATAGGATATCTCGTCAATTTACTTTTTAAAACTAATCTTCTCCGGTGAATTTTCATTGTCCGAAAGAAAATCTTCAGGGCTTTTCTCGCTCTCAGGCATGTTAATAAAATGACATTGACAATCAAAATTAGTTAAAAAGTCACACAAAAATTACGAAATAAATGATTAACAATAGCACCGTAAGAGAAGAGAGAATTATAACGCACGCGACTCACAAGAGAACCAAACAACTGTCACATCCATCTCAAAGTGCCCAGCCCCGAAATAATATATGACCCATTTCCATATTTTAAGAGAATTAATAATTAACGTCAAATAGTTATCAGACATTTTGGATTATTTTTTAACGTGCTATTAATTAAAGAAATACAAAACAATAATCCTCTGTCAGCTGAAACACGGTTTCAAGTATATATTTTTTTAATTTTGCGAATTGTTTAGCCCTAAATCATAAAAACAATTTTATAGAGATTCGAACCCAATTTTCTGGATATCTGTAGGATAATTGGTTATAATTACGCCCCCACCTAATACAGGGCAAAAATTTCGGGAAATTCTCCTGCTTTCCAGCATCGTTTTTTTTTTGTACGGCATTCGGTATCAAATAATTACAATTATAAGTACCACCTAAGTGTACTAAAGCCGTATTTTGGCCAAAAAGACCCACCTTGTGACGGAAAATTCAATTTTTCATTGCAGACACCTGCACCACTTAAAATGTACGGCATGTTAACAAAAGTCATTATTATGTAAAATGTTATTGATATAATCAATTTTTACGTTGTTTCAAATCACCACCTCTAATAGAGATGTAGGAAGGTGGTTTATTTCTCGATCACTATCCATAGCGAAATAATATGTCCTTATTAGAGGTCAGTTTTCCGAGAATTAAAAATTTATTTTTTTCCAGTTGCATTATTTTTGTACGGCGGCGTTAAGAGTATATTGATCACAGTTGTAAGCACCAACTAAATTTCAAAAAGCCGTATAAAAATATTTGACAAATTTACCCCCACTTAAGTTATGAATTTTCACTTATCCACAGGCATCACCCAATATGTACGACATAGCGGTTTTTATTTCCCTTAAGACTACTTAAATTATAGTATTTCAAGGTGTATCATATGACCCCAAATTTTTTTCGATTGGCTTGCGGTTCATAGTGACTGTTAGATACATTGGCTAGTTTGAATGATGCATTTTTTTGTTGATGGATTAATCTAATCGGGTTAATTTTCCAATATAGTTTTATTTCTTGTTTAATATGTTCTGTACCTAAATTTGGTTCGTTTCTATTTATTTATTTTTTCGGCCAGTTTTGTGTGTTTGCCATCAACCGCGCCCAAGCAATGAGGAAAATTGGCATTCTGCTGAGAGCCGTTCGCAATTTTTTCCCACGCATCAGTTGTATTTGGTAATGTCATAAAATCACTCCTTAGGTTATTCCATATACTTTCTGTAACTTCTGCCACAATGTAACTAATTGTCGACACACCCACCCGGTACGAGTAATGAATATCCTTGAATGAATATCCAGATGCCAAGTATCTGAAAAAAAAAGATTATTTAATTAATATTTTGTTCCATGTAAACTTGTGCTGAAGAAATGGACGCAGACCAGAGACTCTAGGATGAAAGCAGTCAAAAAGCAAAAAGATCAAAAAACATCTGGTTCATCTGCCAAATATTCAAGGTTATATGTATATCATCAGCAGATGTCCTTCTTGAAAAAAATTACAAATATATCGGTTGCCCACGAAAGTACTGATGGTGATGCAAATGTAAGTCGCGCAGCTATAGATGTTACTGATGCAGAGGACACAGCTCTTGATCAGGAGCATATAGCTGAAAATAATGAAGCAGATCCTGAGGCAGCTCCGCAGACTGTGAGAAAACCAAGCTCGTCAAAACGAAAATTTCCAATAAGAAATTAAGTGGATGCGAAAATGATGAAATTCATAGACCATCAAATGGGTGTACCTAAAGAGCAGGAGAACCGCCATACTGCATTTTTCAAGAGTATTTTTCCTACTCTATCGTTGCTTAATGACGATCAAACGCTGCAATTTCAAGTAGGCGTTATAAATTTACTGCAAAATATTAAAAGTAAAGCACCTACTCCTGTCAACCCTCCTCCATTCCAATTAGGTCAGAAAGACTCCTGGAATTATCAAGAATGGCCAAACAATGATTATTTGACTCAACAAGTAATACATACAACTGCACCACCTAGTTTAACATTGACCAAATCCAGAACAGTACTTACACCACTGCAGTCACCAGAGTCTCCAGCATCTTTAGAATCGGTCTCAACTAGAGATTCTGAATATTCATACCTTACAAATTTTTCTCAATTTTAATAGTTTCTTTACTAATATTATTTATAGGTATATCGTGTTAAATTAGAATTTATTTTAGTTTTTATATGGTATGTAAATTTATAACATGTTCAGGTATATAATGCCCTTTTATTTTCAATAAAAATATTTCTGTTTATGGCAAAAGAATTCGGTAAATGGCTCACCTTAAACATATCGCCAGTTTCTCTTCAGGGTTTATACTCTTCCTCATTCCAGTGTCTTGTCGTTTCAAATTGCCTTCAACTCTTCTCAGCAGCTCATCAAAAGAAGACTGCGACATTCGAAAATAATTGAAAAACTTCATTTCGTCTTTTCTTAACTGCCCCATCAAAGTATGGTAAGCACCCAAATAATATCTTTGACTCACAATAGGGTGGATCCAATATTTTCTAGCAACTGATCAGGCCTTTTACGATGATACCAATATAAAATTATAAACGTATTTACGTCCATCTTTATAAGACAACTATACGTAAATGAGCCGAGAACCCGGAATCAACTATTTTCAGAAACAACAGTCTCCTTTGTGTGAAAATGTCATTCGGTTTGCACCGATTCGTTAAAATTACCGAAACGGTGAATAAACCGCATAGTGTGAACGGGCCGGGCCGTAAGGTGACAAACATCACCACTCGCATGTTTAGTGTTACTTCACATGCTCGTTATTGATATGTTCGTTAGTAGTTATCTACTTTTCTGATCTATTTGTGTTATTAAAAAAAAATAATATTTTCTTGTATTTCGATCATGATTTTTTCGCGCTTATTGCCATGTGAATATGCTATGCTCGATGCTATGGGAGCTGATGAGAGAAACACTTTTAAAACTTGTTGAATATATACGCAAATATTCGCAATAAAAGACTTTCTCGTCCAACTGTATTTAGGGATGGAAATAGAAATTAGAAAGAACAAATATCAACCAGTTAAGTCAGCCACTAACGATGATAATAAATTGATAGTAGTAACTTTAAATGTAAATGGGGACCCTAACAATAATAGTATTAGGCAGCTTGGCAAAGAATTTCCATTTAATGTGTCTTAGCTGATAAAAAAGCTTTGAGGTAAACATTTTGACTGATACTACAAAATGTGATTCAGTTGCAAAGGTAACAGTTTCCATTTGGTACCAAATAAACTTCCATCTCGAGATTCCGTTAAACCTGAGAAACTGAACGATGTTGGCAGGTTACTTCAGCAACATTTTAGAGTATACAAGCAAGAATAAAGAGTTAAAATTTAAAATACTATAAGCAGGTACTTAAAAATGAACCAAGTCATGAACAAGATGAGATGAAATGCCCGTAGAAGATGATGATCAATCATTTAACTTTAAAATTTTGATTTTCCAGTAATATTTTCTTAATGCATTTTAATATTAATATTGTAATTTTTGTTGGGGAATAATTTAATATAAAAGCTACCCTTACTGTTTTTATAAAGTTTTAGTTTCTAAGTTCTCCTTATCCGGTTCTTTTGTTTGCATAACTCTTCTTATCCATGATTTTGTAGCAAAACTTACAATTCAAATTAAGATCTCTAACAACAACCAGTTGATTTATTTTTACCTTTAAATGATAAGTATTTAATTTATTTTCTATTTGCAACTAACTAATCTCATAAAGCATTATTAATTAATATAGGTTAGAAGATATAGATTTTTTGCTATTTCTCAAAATTTAGGTTTTCGGATGAGACAACTTTTGAAACTCACTTCCTCAATTATATAGTGTTCTTATTTAACAATAGTACTAATTTTTCTATAATTCTAAATAATTTTATTAATCATACAGAAATAAGAGAATATGTCATTAATATTAATTGGTGAAATTTATATTTGCTTACAAGGCAACTGATTTGAATTGGCAACTTATTAATAAGAGAGCGTTACAGAAATATATATTTTTGAAATTAGAAAATTGTAGATTTTGTATCGCTTTTTTATTTGCATTACAAAAAGTTACAAAAAATTTAGATAACCGTTTATTGCTCCATCTCCGTCAGTCTGTAATTAATGAAAATATTAAAGAATCCAAAACACATTTAATTAAAGAACCTAAAGCATAAAAAAACCTATCATATCAGTATATCTCAAGAAACAATACACGGTACTACTAGACATATTATATTATGAGACAATATGTACTATTTATCTTCGCAATGTGCTTTCCAGAAAGGAATCTTTTGCGATGATGATTTGTGGTTTTCTAACATAAAAATTATTTAAAAAAATGTCACCGCTAGCCTTGGAATCTATATACATACTTACTGAAGATGCTCCATTTCCTACATCCAATTGATAGTTACCTATACCAGCGAATTCGCTGGTTATACATTCATATTAATAATTTGTCTATAATAATAATTATTATTGCTAACCCTGACTTGAGGCTGTACTCCGATAATACTATCATATACAAATATCACCATGACATTTAATTTAGAGATGGTGAATAAAAATTGAATACCTAACAATCAGAAAATATTTCTGCACTAAAATCCAGTACGATCCAATACTTATAGATATGAATATTCATAATATGGCCTGCTCTTAATATTAACAGATGCAATTACCCACCCATGACAAGATGTAACAATTGAACCAGTTACGGAATTTCTAATTAGCGATAATTAGACATTATTGTATCTATGTATAGTAATTGGCTCGTATTGGTACATTACGCATGTAAGGTCAAGTGTCTGCACTGTGTTGCATCGAGCTCCATGTAGAGACGCATTAAAAACAGATAATATTTCGGTTCGGCTGGGTAGTTCTTTATTAAAGACGAAACATATTTGTCCTTATCATCATCTTTCAATAATATACGAACAGATGGCAAAGTTCAGATTCATATACCTAAAATACTTTTCTTTCAGATCACTGTAGACAGACCCTTAGCGGAAACATTAGAGTGTGTGTGCAGTGAAATTCCCGATTATTGTAAACTAATTTGCCAGCTGCTTAGATATTGAGACTTTCTTAGTTATTTAGTATAATAACAAATCCTTAATAATGGTTTTTGAAAGGCTGTCATAGGGCGTTTAATAAATACTTCTATAATAAACTTTTCTTGCGGCTTAAGAAACATTTTCTAAACGTATATGCATTTTACCTATATGAGATTATTTCGTCTAATACATAGCTGGGCCCAAAGACATTTAACCTAGAATGTCTAACTGTTTAATTAATTTCGGGCATTTGGTCAATAAAATTACATCTAAATATTAAAAAAAAAATCGGTTTCGATTAAACATCAATTTCATAAATTATTATGATTTTATTTATTGGGAAGGAAATGTTTCCAAAACCCAGTGATTTTACAGTATAAAACGGTTACAAATTAGATGCATAAGAGGTTTGAATAATTTGGACAACTACAACGCCAACGGTTCTCTTGTCAATTGTTTTCATAACATGAAACCTGTTGAAAGTATCCTTCATTGCTATTTTTTGTTTAATTTGTATTAGGAAATAATTATGAACTTGAATTGATTGAAACATTTATGGGGTATCAATGCTTTTGCATACCATGGCTATTATTTTGGTGCCAAATAATTACTTTTTACGCCACCTAAATTATAGATAGATAGAACTCTGTGACGCAGATCCCAAGGGCTAATTTGGCACAAAGTCGAAATTAGTGACCTCAATGAATCTGAGAAACTTAAAAAAAAACTAAAAAAACCTTGAGTTTAGAAGAAACCACACAGCAAATTTCCACATAGAGTACACTCAAGTTTTGTTAATCCAAAGCTTCTTTATCGGCCATGACTAATACATTAAACTACACAACTGCTAAACTGTAGCTAGATGTAAAGGAAATGCACACGGTGCGATTCTAGCTTTCTAAAACTAAAAATGTACTTTTTGCTTAATATATCACAAAGTTTCAGCGCAGTAGAAGCGTGCTGGGCCCATAACATTGAATATTTATTTAAATGTTTAAATAAATAGTCCAATAGTAGAAACAA
>JAEQML010080551.1:0-11552 GCA_016904865.1 Pissodes strobi | reverse complement strand
TTCTATGCAAGAAGGTTTGGTTTTCTTAATAAAAATAAATTCTTACAGTCGGCCATCCTGAAAATATCTCGTCTCGAGGTATTCTTATGCCCTTGGGTCATCATCGGAAGAATCCGAAGATAACGGTACCCCATCTTCTCCGCTGTCGCTATCCGTTTCATCCGATACACCACCAGGGATAGACCATGGACGCATCTGATCAACAGCAACTGTGTTTTCGTAATGTGATGATCTCAGAGTTCTACGCGTACCAGACATGTCCTGAACAATATACCTATCGTTTGGTAATACTTTCTTTATTATCATGGGCCCACTATAAAGCGGTGCTAGTTTCTTGCTTGTGCCTGTTGAAGGGGTTTGTTTCATTATTGCAACTAGTTCTCCTTCTTTATAAATACGTGGTTTCTTCCTTTTTTTGTCAAATTGTTGCTTCTGTTTTGTTTGTGCCAGTTTAATTTTGTTGGAAGCATCTTCCCTTGCTGCTATTAAGTTTTCAAGTAACGTTGGTATTTGTTGTACTTCATCTCTCAAAGGTGCGTCGGAACCATGACGAGGACTGTAACCAAGCATTAGCTGACTTGGTGTTCTTCCAGTCGATTTGTTTGTAACATTGTTTATGGCGAATTGTACTTTTCGAACTTGCTCATCCCAAAGTTCTTCGTCTAGTACGGATGGCAATAATGCCACAAAGACAGTACTGTTTAAACGCTCTACTTGTCCGTTGGCTCGAGGAGTAGCCACAGCATTTTTGATGTGACGTATATTGTTTTGTTTACAGAAATAACTAAATGACTTTGATGTAAAAGAACTGCCTTGGTCTGATACTAATATTTTGGGGACTCCATACGTCGCAAAAATGTCTTTAAAATAATCGATTACATATTTTGTCTTTGTAGATTTGGCAGCACGCAAGAACACAAATTTTGTGAAGGCATCAACTCCAACAATAAGGTAAGCATTATTCCGCTTTGATTTTGGAAACGGTCCGAGGTGATCGACATGGAATGTGTTTAGAGGTTCTGTCCCTTTGGGTATAGAATGTAGAAAACCTTCTTTCTTACCACTGTTTCTTTTGTGATACAAGCAAGGTATACAACAGCCAATGTAGCTTTCTACATAGGCACGCATCCGCGGAAACCAATAGCTTTCGCATAATTTATGCAAGGTCTTCTCTACTCCAAAGTGGCCCAGATCATCATGCGCTGTTTTCACAACACGCTGTCTCATACCCTTTGGTACTAGCCATAATATTCCTTTAGCCGTTATACGATATACTCGATTTTCTCTCAAACAGTAATTCTTGTAAATGTGTTTTTCATACTCTGATGTTGGAGGCTTAGATAACACTTCATGAATTTCACGAATTTTGTCATCTGTTAATTGTCCAGATAAAACCCAATCGGCTTCGTCAATGTGTAAAACGACTTCGTTACTAGTTTTATCAGCTGTCGTAATGTTCCGACTTAAGGCATCGACATGGTTCATTCTTTTTCCTGGTCGATATTGTACCTCAAAGGTAAACTCTTGTAGTTCGAGCCACCATCTAGCAATACGGGGTATTAGTTCCTTCTTTTTGCTTGCAGCTTTGATCGAATTACAATCTGTCACAACAACGAACGAATTTCCTAACAGATATGAACGAAACTTTCTTAAACTTTCTACAGTCGCCAGAGTTTCCAACTCGTAAGAATGATAATTTTTTTCTGCTCCATTTGTTTGTCTACTAAAGTATGCTACGGGGTGTAATCCTCCATCAGTCTGCTTTTGGAGTAAAATGCTGGCCAAACCTAATTGACTGGCATCGGTATGGACCTCGGTTGGTAAATCCTGATTAAACAAACTCAATACTGGTCTTGTGGATAAAATTTATTTTAATTTCTAAAATGCATTTTCTTGTCTCTCTTCCCATTTCCAGGATATGTTTTTCTTGATTAAACTTGTCAACGGGTAGGCTATAGAAGCATAATTGCGTACAAAGTGACGAAAATAGCCCGTTAGATCCAGAAATTGTCTAACTTGATGAACGGAGTTTGGAGTTGGAAAGTGTTCAACCGCTCTTATCTTGTCAGTTCCCGGTCTCACTTTGCCTTCTTCGATATCATAGCCCAAGTAAATTACCGACGATTTAAGAAATGAACATTTCTTTAGGTTTAACGTCAGCCCTTCTTCTCTAAATATCTTTAAAACTTTTCGCAGAACTTCTAATGTTTCTGGTATCGTTGGTGCGTATAGCAGCACGTCATCTAAGTAAAGAGCGGAATTTTCACGAACCGGTTTCAGAATTTTGGCCATTAAACGTTCAAATACCCTTGGTGCATTGGATAATCCAAAAGGGATTCGATTATACTCGTATTGACCTTCCGGTGTCACAAATGCTGTAAGGTGTTTGGAGGACTCTTCTATGCGTACTTGATGGTAACCGGAACGTAAATCGAGGCTTATAAAATAATTTCCTCCTTGAAGTTTATCAATTTGGTCATCAATGCGAGGTAAAGGGTAGCTATCTTTTATGGTTAAGGAATTGAGTTTTCTATAATCTATGCAAAGGCGTTGTTCACCATTTTTCTTTTTCACTAGTAAGACGGGCGAGGAATACTCAGAATCAGATTCTCGGACAATCCCATTAAGTAAGAGTTCCTCAACAATGTCTTTGACTATATTTTGTTCCGTTCTGGACATTCGATAGGGCCTATGTGAAAATGGTTTGTTGTCATTTAGACTAATTTGTAACTTGGCTGATTTAGCACAACCTAGTTCACCAGTGCTTAAAGCAAAACAGTCTCTATATTCATTTATTAACGTCATTAGTAGTTGCTTAGTTTCTTGATCTATCTTGCCTATTATTATTTGTTCTTCGGGTAATTTGTTTTTAGTCTTTTCTTGGATCCTCGAAATTCTCTCTATTGGTTGGGTTTCTTTTACGCACGGATATGCTCTAGCAAAAACCATATTCTTTTTAAAATTTATTTCTTGATTCGATAAATTAATACAAGGTACAATTGAAAAATTTCCTTTGGTCAGTGCTATAACTGTATACGGTATACATTGATCTTTAACTGTGTATGTGATTTGTTCAGAAATACTAGTAAAATAAAAAACAAGGCCTAAGCCATTTGCCGATGACACAAACGATACACAAATTTTATCTCAACAGACAGGCACCTCAGTTATAAGAAAGACAATCCAATTTTTTTTTCTTTGTGCGGATTCTGATCCCACTTCTGATCTGTGAGACCTTTAAAAATTTAAGGTCTCTTGGTAAAACAAAGTTAAACGAATTAATAAAAATTTAATTTATCACACATAAAAAAAAATAATATTCAGATAAATAAAATAAAATGAAACGAACTTATTTACTACTTACAATAACTAAACGATTACTGAGATTGTCTTATCAAATAACTAGGCTGGCCGTCATTTTGGTGATCGTGCATTTACCTGTAAATAAAGTAAAAACAATCTGTGAGCAAAAGAATTTGCCTAAAGAAATAAATCTGACTTATTATGGTGTCATGTATTTCTCTTAAATATTTGTTATCAATTACCAATTATTAATCTTTACTGATTACAATTTGAAGCGGCCAAAATACTGAACGACAGTATGTGGGCATGAACGACAATGCCTAATATTCCGAACGTCAGGAATATGATAACAGTAGCGAAGATACTGAACGACAGTATGTGGGCATGAACGACAATGCCTAATATTCCGAACGACAGGAATAATAATACGACACTGAACGACAGCGTCTGACACGTACGACTGTGTCTATCTGAACGACAGATAATAAGGCCTAGGTATATGTACCACATTGTAATCAGTAATCAAGTGCTTAATAGAGAATCAGTTAAATATGTATACTCATAAATAATTAAATAAAATGCAAGTGTACTGAATTAAATAATCAGTAAAACATTTATACATAATTAATTAAATAAATCCAAGTGCAATGAGTTAATGAATCAGTAAACTATATATTCATAAATAAATAAGTAAAATGCAAGTGCACTGAATTAAAGAATCAGTAAAATATATATTCATAAATAATTAAATAAAATGCAAGTGCACTGAATTAAATAACCAGTAAAATATATATTCATAAATAGTTAAATAAAATGCAAGTGCAATGGTAAATTCATTTTGCCCGTGAGTAGACTCACCCAATTTGTAAAACAATCAGTACAACCACAAAAATCACAATAATTGCAAGTCACTCTAGCTAACTAATTTTAAATGAAACAAAATCACATGTACTCGGTAAGGCACTATGTAATAATCAGGACGTACTATTCTTTCTAAACGCTGATGCCATCGGTACCCACTTATCTTAATGGTGTTAACGTAAACAACTACCAAAGGTTGGCTCGTTTTTGTTTTGGCTATCGTGTGACTTATATTTCCTTTTAGAATTAGGTAACTATTTAATTTCTATGCAAGAAGGTTTGGTTTTCTTAATAAAAATAAATTCTTACATATATATATTTTCCAAGCTTTGGTTCACAGTGTTAACCAAATTTTCATAGTCATCAATGAAGAAATGAAAAAGCGTAGCATCGGCAAAAAAGGCACATTGTCCATTGTCCTGCTATATCAGCCATATCACTTATGTAATTCCACGATCATTATTTATTTATTTTAGGTGTGTGTAACCCAATCGAATTTTTGACGACAGATGGTTAGGAAATAATGGCGCATGTCTTTGGCCACCATAATTTCTCTAGACTCTAGAACAATGGCCGGATCCAATAACAACAATGGTTGCGTTCACCAGTAGTCTGCGGTCTCAGCAGCTTTCTAAAATTTGACAACGGGCCATATAGCCATCTTTGTCATATGAATGCTATTTGTGATGAAGTTTTGACAAGCGCTATCGAATTTAAGAAAGCTGCTGGGACCGCTGACTGGTAGTGAACGTCACCAGTGAAACTTTTAAAGGGATGAGCTAAAGACGCGTATTGAAGAATTAGAGAACTGCGACGCTTGTTAGATGTTTAAGTGTTTACCAATGGTTCATCAAATAATTGAATTTCACAGCTTAGCTAATATTTCTGAAAAATAAAATATACTTACTTAAAACGCTTAAAAATCGTACACATGAATAAAATCGAAATCTATTAGTTATCATCATAGGTTAAACATATCTACCTATTCATCATAATTGATACTTTCCATAATTCTGGAGTGTTTTCGAAGTTATCTATTTGTCGTTCATAGCAGATGTGCTAAAAGCTTTAGATATTGATTTCAAACATATGTACGCAATCATCACGCCAGAGATAAAATATGTAATTTTGCCAAAATTATGGATATGTTTATGAGATGAAATATGAAAACATGATAGTGAGAAATTACATTTAATTTTAGTTGGTTTTGGCGTCGCTGCCATTTCGACATCATAGGATTTATGGCTTACATTATTTATTTTTATTGGTTCGAATTTCCTAATATTTTCACTTCAAAAGTCGTCTAATGGTTTTAATTGATATTTGATTATTTTCATTTGTAATCATAAATTTGAACGACATGCTAATAGTCTGCATCCAAATCAGCTACAAAACGTAGTGATTGGCAACCAAACTAACCCTAAAACAATTAGCAACACGTAACCAGGTAACTTTAATGTGGGTTCCTGGCCATAGAGGCATAGATGGCAACGAAAAAACAGACTGCCTTGCGAAAGAAGGAGCTGGAACACCATACCTCCGGTCCAGACCCCTACTGTGGCCTTATGTCCCTTATGAAGAGCCACACCACCGAAAAACTAAACAAATGGAAAATAGATCAACTATCGTCCTACTAAAGAAACCCTCCAGGACTAAGATCTTCGAAAAGGTGTATCATCATCTCTGCGAAAAGAGCAGAATAGCCACATCAGTGAAGAACTAAACAAATGGGAAAAGGACCAACTGTCGTCCTACTGGAGAAACCCTCCAGGACTAAGATCTTCGAAAAGGTTTATCATCATCTCTGCGAAAAGAGCAGAACAGCCACATCACTGAAGAACTAAACAAATGGGAAAAAGACCAATTGTCGTCCTACTGGAGAAACCCTCCAAGACTAAGACAGGAGAAAAGGTTTATCACTCGCTTACCTTAAATAGAACAGCTTAGAACACAAAAATAAATTAAATTAAAATTAAATATATCAAATAGTTTTAAAAATTGATGTCATACTAACAATAATCAAGTAGCTTAGACACGGTTGTAGTAGTAGTAGTAGTAGTAGTAGTAAACTCTCTATTGGCCTTTTTCGTGAGAAAATTCAGCCAGAAAAGACCTCTATCCGGCTTAGTTAGAGCTGGGGCGACCCATCCCAGATAAGTTACACCTGATGGATAAAGATACTATTTTTAGAGCCCTCAGTATGTCGAGTATGTACTCCTGGGGGCTCAGACTGTTACATGCACGGCTTGTTTTAAGGTTCGAACAACACCGGCTGGACATTCACACACATTTAAATCTTGTACATGCACGGGGCTCTAACCCCGGCTGGACGTCCGAATCAGGGCCGTTTCTAGAGGTTCAGACGCCTTCGTGCAAACCTATATTTCTGCGCCCCCCCTTATAACAATCGCAACATTAGCAAATAAAGAAAGTAAATTATTGTCATAAATATAACTCAAAATTTCTAATGGAGTATTTTCTTCTGTTGAAAATGGTTTTAAAGCCATAATTTCATTATACAGTTCAGCACCGTCAAAATTACAAGATTGATTATATCCATTTGTGTATAGTGTATACAAGTCATTTACATGTCTTTTTAATAACCCATCTTGCAATGATTTCAGTTGAAACAAAAAACCAAAACTGTTGTACTGTTCTTTTAAACTCAAAAATCGCTCTTCGTTTGAATTTATGGCAACATCTAACATCGTGTTGAATGCGAATGTTCATATGAAAAATGAGTTTTTACTTTTCTTTGACGTATTTATAATTCTTGTGATAGGTTTGATGATATTCCATAGTAAACATCAAAATTCTCGTTACTTCTTAAACTTTTTAAATGGCCTAAAAGTTTGTCCAAAGCATCAGTAGCCGAATGTAAGGCTATATTCGGAGTTTGTAGAATTTTACTTGCAACGTTAACTTTGGAAATAACTTCATACCAGACAACAGTCGAAAGCAAGAAATGGAAGCTCTGAATTTTTGTTATTAAAGCACCAGATTGATGTCTTGTACTTAACTCCCTTGATTGGTCATTTTCTATGTATGAAAGCGACTGAATAACATCTCCTAAATGGAATCCTAGTGGTTTAATAGCATTAACTCGGCTTTCCCATCTTGTGTCACTTACAGACTTTAAAACCAAATTTTTAACATGCTGTGTTAAAACATCCCATCTATAAGGAGAGCTAGAAAAAAAGACATACAGCTCTTGGATTAAACCAAAGTAACTAATAGTTGCATTAGTAAATTTCGAGGCATTGTTAACGACCAAATTAAGCGTATGGGCAGCACAGGGTACAAAAATGCTTTAGGGTTAATTTCTAATTTTTTTTTCTTGTAGACCGACGTGCTTTCCTTTCATATTTGCGCCGTTATCATACCCCTGACCGCGTAAATCACTTAAGTTTAACCCCAGTGTGGGTAACACTGTTGCAATAACATTAAATAATCCTTGGCCAGTGGTATCATGAATTTCAAAAAATCCCAAGAAGTGTTCTTCTATTGCAATCTTTCTATCGACAATATTGATGAATCTAATAATAATTGTTATTTGTTCATTACGGCTGGTATCAGGAGTGCTGTTGACAATTATGGAAAAGTATTTAGAACCTATTACATTATTAACAATTGTTTTTGTGAATTTTTGAGCCATTAAAGATATAATTTCGTTTTGAAAAATATTACTGAGGTAATTAGGTGATCGTTTTCCTCTTTGTTTTGAGATTTCTATTATTCGTAGATGTTCAGACTTTACCGCATCAAATTTTGCAACCATTTCTACTGCCTTCAAGAAGTTACCGGTATTACTTTCGTAAAGAACACTAGAAACTCCTCGAAATGGTAAAGAACAAGTTGCCAAATACTCCAGTGTATCCTTTCCATTTCAAATGGTGTCTGTTGAGTAGCGTCAATGCTTGTTTTATTTTTTAATGAAAGTTTGAACATTTTTTAAATCAGATGCTGATTTTTCGTGCTTAGAAATCGTGTCAGAAACATGTTTCCAATCCCTACGGCGGGCGGGCTAATTTGGCGCCCCTCCGGGGTGGCGCCTTCGTGCGGGGCACGAAATGGCCGGCCGCTAGACACGGCCCTGGTCCGAATCCTATTCGGGAAATCTACACAGTCCCTGAAAGCCCCATGGGTCCACAAACTAACATATACGTATATGAAGCTGGAACAAAATGGCCGATACCCGACACGTGCACACTCGACCGAAGAGGAATCGGAAGTCCGATGACAAGGTTGTCCTTCGAAGTCGGAAGAAGCCACAAATTTTAGCACCTGGAATACGCTGATGCCAAACTTATTCTAGTTGCTTGACCCGTCTTGGGCTCAAGTTTCTTTTAGCGGAAATCGGCTACAAAAAATATCATTCTATAGGCCGATTCTACACAAGAATACTAGCACAAAATAAAGTTTCTTTTCTTCACAAATGTTTTGTTTTCCAGAAAATTAGATTTTTCTTTATATGATAATTTAACTAAAACCTGTATTTGGATAATTTTCCCATTATTTTTTAATCAGTTATGTAAGAAATATTTGTTTATTTAGTATAGAATAACCTCCCCAAATACAAAATCATAAAAAAAAATTCTGCGGAAATGCATCATTTTAATTTTTTCGACTCTAGAATAACTGAAATCAGTTACATGAAAACATGTTTCTGTTTTACATTCTAAATATTTTTCTAAACGTAATACCGTAAAAATTTTCTTGCGGAAATAAGGCATTTTCATTTTTTGAGTTAGTTTGGGTTAGTTTCGTCTCGTTTAAGCCACTACGCACTTGGGTGAAGAAAGGCTTGCGCGAAGCGCAAGTCTTTCTGCACGCAAGCCTATGAGAAACAATTTCGGTTAGCTTGCGTTAGTTTTGATTAGTTTGGGTTAGCTTTAGTTAGTTTAGGTTAGCTTGGGTTAGTTAGGGTTAGTTTGGGTTAGCTTTGGTTAGTTTGGGTTAGTTTAGGTTAGCTTTGGTTAGTTTGGGTTAGCTTTGGTTAGTTTGGGTTAGTTTCGTCTCGTTTAAGCCACTACGCACTTGCTTCACGCAAGCCTAGGCGAAACAATTTCGATTAGCTTGGATTAGCTTTGTTGATATTATGTTCGTTTCTTCTTAATAAAACCGTTTTTAAAAAATATTAATCACAATTACCTACTTGGATAAGCTTCAAACTCAAGAGAATGGACACAACTTGGCAACACTGTAAGTACTGTTTAATATTAGTAGAAATAGTAGAGTTTTGGCACAGCAATGTTGCGGAATTTTTGACAATTTTAACCTCAAAACTCGAACTTCGGGGGCTTCTTTTCGGCTCAAATATGGAGGATCCGCAATTTTTTTCTCTTAAACTACTCTATAGGAGACCCCCTTTCTATTGAAAAATAAATTTTTGCGAAATTCCGAGGGTCGTGAAGTTTACCAGACCCTTTACCGCCAATTTATTGAAGAATTGCCAGAAATTAACATCTCAAAATGTTCTTTATTTGTTAATTATGAAAATAGGCTTTAGCTTTAATACGCAGGACGGAAGAAAACATTTAATCGAAATGCCTGGAATCAAATCGAAGAGGATTTTATTTTTAAATAAATATCAAGTTGCTAAAAAAGAAAACGTATATAAACCGGTTTTTCTAGATAAGACATGGGTTTTTAGCAAAAGTGGAGATAGAAGAATGTGGCAAGATGGTAGTAAATACAGTAATGTTTAAAAACTGGAAAAATGGATTTGTGACAAATGCATCCCTAATTTTTAAATGTAATAAGAAAAGAGATGATGATCACGATAATATGAATACCGTTAAGAAATGGTATAAAGATCAACTTATTGCAAACTTAGAAGAGCCATCCTTAATTATACTAGAAAACACAACTAAAAAAACTTGGAATGACTTGGAAAGAAGTACACCTAATTTTCAAATAATTTTTTAAAAGATACTACATATTTGGAATTGGTGGAGAAAAAACGGTGCGGGAAAAAAATATCAAGGGACAAATACTCAGCATGTTCAGGGCACCACCCTATCATTGTCATTTTAATGTCATCGAAATGGTGTTGTCACAGACTAAAATACATTATGGCGAAGCTATTGGTAAAATTACATAAACCACACAGAGAAAATTATTTCTGAGGGATAAGTTGGACTTATTAAATTCGAACCTATGCAATGGTGATCTCGCGATGTCAAATAAATCCGACGAAGAACTATCTTTTTCTTAAAGCCAAATTACTAATCAAGAGGATATTCAGATTTTAAATTATTACTTTGTCATTTTATTTCATTTAATTAATCCGTTCTTAAATATTACTAATGCTTTTGAGAATAATTATGAATGTTTTGTTACAGCTAGTTTATTTTGTATTTATAACAGATCCATTGCTAATTTATTTTTCACCATCATAGATAATTTAATTTTTTACATACATTCTTGCTTTGGCTAGAATCACATTTTATAACTAATTATCTTATTATCACATAACAGCATATAACGTCCATATAAATTCATATAAGCTTAAATATATTCTAAATAGTTCGATCACTCTTTGGATGCTCTTCTAAAAGCCGGCTTATTTTGGGTATGGTGCAGGGACGTAGCTACCACGGTATCAGCCGTAGCGATGACACGGGCACAGATTAACCCAACACGGGGTCCCCGAGCAAGAGAACCCCGCAACCGTATGTGAAAAACGTTTATCCTCACTAGTAAAATCATTAAATTTATCAATTGTAGTCTATATCTTGCATTTAATATTAAAAGTGATAACTAAAACATATTCAATCGTTTTCTAAACCATATCGATAAAATCCCATTCCTACTTAATGAATATTTGTGTTTGATATATGATACATTAAGTGTTGTGATTTACGGTTATGAGCGAGAGAGTTTACCCGAGAGTGGTGCGTAAAAAAAGGAAAGCCAAACAAAAGAGAGCTGATGCTGATACATTGCTGATACTCTCTCTAACACATTCGCTAAATTTAACGTGGATTTCTTATGGAAAGTGACAAAAATATGAACCTTAACGTAAAACTTCAATAATGCTTCGTAAAATCCGCTTCGTTCGCTCGTGGAAGGCGTGTTTTTAACGACTTTTGAGTAAAATTTGGGTGTGGTACCATCAGAATTTGCCTTCAGCGGCAGCATCTCTCCTTCCCCCCCATAACTCAGACCTATATCCGCCCTTGAGAAAGGGCCCCTTGATAGTTTGATACGGGGACTACTTACGTCTAGCTACGCCACTGGTACGGTCGGTAATCACTTGTTATCTCGTACTAAACCACTGCGAACTGAAAGAACTGCCCGGCCGAGCCAAAGTCGTTGGCGAGGGGGGGGGGGGGGGCGTTGACAAGAGGGAACCTCATTGCCCGAGTAGCCAAGTGCTTGGACTC
>JAEQML010080550.1:0-11552 GCA_016904865.1 Pissodes strobi | reverse complement strand
TTCGGTAGCGTATTTATATAAAACAAAGTGATGATCATTGCATTCATAAGGTTCAAAGTCGCTCCCGTTGATTGCTCGCGTTGTTTATAGTTTGCCTTTAATGTTTATATAACAATCTCCAAGTTCAAGTTCAAACTTTCCACAGGGTGATATTTGTTTAATAGCTTATGCATTTTAGTAGATTACACATTCCCCCGCCCTCTAAATGTTGGTCCCCAACATTAATGCGACCGCTATAGCTCAAAAAAGAAAGACCTCAATTCGAAAAAACTTGCCGCATAATACTATGTGATATTATAATTTATAGAACATAAAAAAATATCCATCAGTGGTCTTGTTACTTTCTGGATCCAGGCTGATCCTTAGTAACTCCCTCTAGCCTCCACTGCAGTCTATATGTCTTAGCATTGACATACCATTGAACTGTTTGAGGGTATCATAAGTAAGAGCCTGCTGGAGAGACTAGTATGGACATCCACTGGTGCTTGGTACATAAAATAAAAAAATAAAAATATTTTTATAAATTGTCTTTGAAATTTTATACTTAACTATAATTCTAGATTAACAGAGAACAAGTAGAGTGTATAATTCCCCACTTAGTATTTTGCATATTTGAAATATCTATACTTTACCGTTGACTGGCCAATAGACGCCTATTGGTCAATCCACGTTTAGACACAATATCAACTCTTTATAAAATACTGATACTTGTATTGTAATATCTTGCTTGTATTGACTAATTCAGCCTGCATGGGATGCGTCCACCCCATGAAAGTTGATCTTTGGATTACCACATTTATCATAACCGTAATATCACCATTTTATAAATTGTCTCAGTAATATTTACAATTCTACAAAATAGTTTACATGACTTATTTCTTTCTAGAATCATACTAGCTGTCTTTATATTATTTAGTTATAGTCTCCTATTAAATATAGACTTTTATTAACCTGCATGAATACCGTCCTGCTCCCTATTATTTAACTAGAGTATCACTATTGCAGGTAATTACAAAAAAATTATTAATTATATTAAATTATCTGGTACATCTGATATTAAATTACGGTCCTGTTTATGAGACTAATATTTACTCGCTGCATTTTATGTCTCTTATTATAGCAGTTTATTTCACTCAGTAATACTTATTGACTTATAAAAAAATATATGCTGACTTTTTATATTCTTTTAGTCGACTGACCCTGTTTATATTTAAAATTGTTCATCTGTACACAATTTACCGATTTTAGTTCCATGAAATATCGTACAGTCAATTATTCTAATATGTAACATTAATAAATAAAAGGTATCTTATACTTTACGCTAAAATATTTTCTTTCTTCTGGCTTGTCCCTCACTTCTTGGTGGCTAGATGGCGCCCTTTGAACACTGCTGAGAAAGTATCCATCCTTGCTTCATGGCCCTTGTTGAGTATCGATATGTCTGCCCCATCTCTACTTGAACGAGTATTCGCCCAGAAGTTCTGGTGCTTTCTTCGTTTTTATTTCCTTTGACTGGTACCCCTGTCAATTCATCGTCGCCGTGACCTCGAACTTTTTAACCTCTGGGAAAAATGCTGACTTGTCCATTCGTCAATTCGTCATTTATTTCTACGGTAGCGTTTTTTGCGTTGTGTACCGCCTAGATCAAATAAATTATCATTAAAATTTGTTACATTGATATAATGACGAATATTTGTGTTTGATTTTGCACCTTTTGGTCGGTTTTATGTTCCTGCCAGATGCAGTTTTTTCAATGTGACCAGGGATTTGCCTATGAAGTTTGAATTTTGGCAGGTGCTTTGAAGCGAAAAGGTAAGTGTTGTATTTCCTATAACCATTATCTTTGGGCTCTTTGAAAATAAGAATAAATGCTAGAGCATATAAAAACTCTAATCCAAGGGTGTTTGATGCATGAGTTTGAATTTCTTGGAAAGGGTGTGGCAACTGTCACTGAGCCATTCGGCAATATACTCCATTTTATGGAATGTGGGGCTTGAATATTAAAAAGAGAGGTTATATCAATGTTATTTATTCCATTCCATGCTGTAGATGATGTGTATTACTGCTAGTTTAACATGGAAGTGGTTATGTGAAGATAAATTATAACTTTTTTAGGTTACGGAAGCATGGAATAGGAATAATAAGAGTTCTTGGAACTTAATGGCTTATGGTCTGGCGGAACTAACATTGCTGGCTGCTGTGGCACCACATGTTCCAGTTTTCCCCAATCTGTCCATGGAATGGTTTTCGACATAACTACTGGATCCTTACGTCTTCTTTCTACAACTGTAGGTAAGTCGCTAGATTTTATTGCTTATATTTAGTTTTATTCGTGTTTGTTGTCTCGTTATTTGATAATTATTTTCAGTTTCTGCCAGATATTGCATGTCCTGCTGCTGCTGTTTTCATTGTTGTGTTATAATTTATATCTGACTCCAAATATCTCACAATATTTAGTTATCTTTTGAGATTGTAATGCTCTGTTCTCATCTTTTTTTTGTTGCATTTTTCTTGTATTTCTTCGCTTTTTAGTTCTGGATTCTTGCAGTTCTTGGATACTTCTGTCGTAACCCATTACTGGATAGTTATTTGCACTGGTTTCTGAATACTCGAGGGACTGTTGGCGTCTGGGCACATCTGTACCTTCTGATATGATTGAACCAAACTCACAAGGATCTGGTAAATTGATATGTGTTATTTACCGCTTATTATTTAATTCATCTTCCTGATATATTTACATTGTTTCTCTATCCACCTATATTTATTATTTTATTGCTAATTTCTTTATATTAGATTCCCATATCTTAGGTTTCCTTATTCTTTACTTAATATGTACTTTATTCTATCTCTTCCGTATTTACTACTTTCTTATTTATTATGTATGCTTTATTTTTAAACTCATATTATATACATATCTTTATATATTTCCTCAATTATTTTAACTTCTGCATGCTTCTCAACAACTTTCCCTTATTATTTCTCGAATGTTTTCACCTTATGTATGCAACTCTTTTTCCATACTTTATGTGAACGCTTTATTCTCTGCATATCCATACTTATGATTACATGACTAGTTATTTCATTATTTCCTTATCTATCACGAGGCAGTGATAAGTTAATCTATCTATGTCTCTATGCTTATCTATCTAAGCTTCATTATGTGACAAGCTTTATGTACAAAAAATAGGACATTATATTATTATTTATATAACCATGTATGCTCTTTTTTAAACACATTGTATAAACATGTTTTGCTTAAACATTTCTCCATTATTTCACCTTATGTATGCTTTACATACACAACTTTTGCTTATATATTGCCTCACTATGTATGCAACATCTTCTATATTTTTTCTCACTTTACATAAACAACTTTTCAACTTGTGTATGTCTCTTCTATATTCTTCATGCTTTACATAAACATTTCTTGCTTATGTAACCATTTTATCTGAGCTTCTGCGGTACCAAAATTTTTGCTAAACATCCTTACTGTCAGTATAGCTATTTCAGTCCGTATGCTCCAATTTCCAATGCCTAAATTATTTGCTTATCATTAAGATAATCTGACTGTTGCAGTCTTATTTAGGCCGGAAAACACTTTACTTTATAATACTTCCTCGTATACACATATATTCCTCCTGTATATACTCTCAATACACAATTTTAATGGCAACTCAGTTTTCCTGCTTTTCTCGAATACGATAATCCTGCAACTGGGCCATTTACTTGTGCTTTATTATGAATATCTTCACCTTATTTTCACCTATTTATTTTGCATACATAGTTCACTAATCTTCTCATTAATATTCACTTAACACGACTTATTCTAGCTTCTTTTTTCTTCATAACTCCTTCTATGTACTATGCTATGTGTATTGTGTATTTATATATAGTTCCTTAACCTCCTAAGTGTTTTTATCTATATATTTGTCTTAATAACACTTGGATATATATTATGCTTATTTATGTTTCACTATGTACAACTTTTATTTACATTGAGACTTTGATCCCACCTCCCATTTTTGTTTTTGCTTGTTTCTTCTTTAGTTTCTTATGTTACTTGCATACTTGTTTCATATATAATTTTATTTTCCTTATCCTTGTCATCCTCACTAATTTCTCCTGCTTCTTGCTCCATTGTTTCCTTCTCCTATACAAATCTGTTGTATTGCTCCATTTTAATTTAACAATCAGTTGTATTAAATTTATTATCTTTTTCTTTGCAGATACGGACCTGGCCTTGGTCACACCATGCGGTTCTATTCTTGACCTTTCCCAACTAGCGGTGGCGCTTGGATTCAATGACTTTGCAGCTTGTAGCGTCCGCCGCAAGATGGCGACGTGTATGCAGCAATGGACGTAGCTTGAACGCGCGTAGTTTAAAAATTGCCTTATATTGTAAATAAAATTTTTTGAATTATGTTAGTTTTATTGACCAATAATAAGATTTAACCGCGCGAAATAATACTGGCGCATGTTTTGAATTTTTAAATTATAATTTAATTGTTTTTTTTTCTCTCTCTAACAACGTGTCAGGGGTAGCTTCGGGCCTCCACCACGTGTCACGAGTATCTTTAGGGGTAGCGCGTTTATTTAAAGAATAACTTCTCAGAGAAGAGCCTCGTCGCGATTAGTACAATGACGGGGTCTCAATGCTTCCTTTAATCTACCACTGTTTGTTCTACTCGTGAGGACACGCCTTGTTTAGCGTGCCGGGGGGTAACTGAGGTAGACCGGGATCGCGTCACGTGGGGTAAGAAGAGATGATAAAGTAAGCACGTTTAGTTTATAACAATAACAATGTATTAACGATAGAACTTTAACAACAATTATTGGTCAGAGAAAATGAGATTCTATTATACCCGATTACTACGGTGCGCATGTTTTCTCGATTTGAGGTACTGTTCATAGGTCTTTGTTTACTGTCTTATAATTTATAGTTTTTCTTAGGAGCTGGGTTTTATTTAAGAGCACTAAGAGCTTTCACTAAACTTTTTAACTGACTATTTAGACACTTGTCTTTCTGAACACTCTGACAAACTTCTTGTCAAGACTTTACTATGGAGGTTGTGCAACCCCTGGTCCTAGCAGTCGTCAAATGGCTAACCGGTACCAGGTTTGGTAGGAAAGGAATTGAACCTAAAGCAGTCGTATGACTAACTCTAGGAGCGGATAGAACCCAGAAGGCAGTCGTCAAATGGCTAACCTTGGGAGCTGGAGGTGAGACTAAGTCTGCCGAACTGAGGATTCGGTAGCGTATTTATATAAAACAAAGTGATGATCATTGCATTCATAAGGTTCAAAGTCGCTCCCGTTGATTGCTCGCGTTGTTTATAGTTTGCCTTTAATGTTTATATAACAATCTCCAAGTTCAAGTTCAAACTTTCCACAGGGTGATATTTGTTTAATAGCTTATGCATTTTAGTAGATTACAATATATAGGAAAAATAACTAAATATATACTTATTTTGTGACATAAAAATGGCCAAGGACACCTATAAATCACGAGATTACCCCGAGATTTTAAACGCTTGCTTCCAATATGTTGAACCCCAGCATAAGGGCCATTTTATGGGGGGCAACTTTATAGCTTCGGGTCACATATCACAATTATTGTGTGTGTCTTAGGGCGTGATCCACAGGATCGGCGACTATAAGAGGGCGTAGATCAGTAACTTTTCGAAGAGTAATAGAGCATGCAAAGCAGCGCTTACTGCTTAGGAAAACAAGAGATATTCACTATTATTTCCATTAAAATTTTACATACACAGTTTGGTTCAGATGTCAAGTGTCGCGTCTCAAAATAAGGAATTTTTTCTGTTTGTTTTTAATATGTAATTAAATCACGCATTAGATTGGAAAGTTCTTTTAATTAAGGGAGAATCTGCTATTTTTTTCAGTCGTCTGGTTGTATTGCAGACCATCTTCAGGCCTCAAGAACAAAGATCTTGAAATATAAAATTTCAAATTTACACACGAGTCAGACAAGGCGAGAGCCACTAATCGAACGAGTGTGCAAAGAGGTTTTCGAAAACGTTTTTCATCATAATTTTTCTAACTTCGAACTAAGCAAAATGATAAGGAATTAAAGACGAGTGCACAAAGATGACATATCAGTGTGCAAAGTGCTTTGCACACATTGTGTGCTACTTTCAGCGCGAGTATTTTATGTGCAAAAACTTCTTTTTCTATGGCAGTCTTAGAAAAAGTACTTCAACTGGTGCAATTTGGTATGTATCTGATATATTTAAGAAAATCAACGAATTTTGCGATTACCCCTTGATGAAAAAGTGCAATTTTCAATTGATGCTGATTCGAATCCGGCAAAATAAATTTGACAGTATCTTTTATCCTATTCTTTCAGTATGCCGTTTATTACGCAAAACTCCTCGCATTTAAAAGTATCTTATCCTGATTACGACATTTCTGATTTTAAAGCTTTGCATAAGGGGTAAAACTTTTATGCGGGTTGTAAAAGTTGATTAACCCATTTTTTTCCGGACTTTCAGCAAATAAACTCTACTGTACCTTTTCAGATAAAACTGATGCATATAAGCAAATAAAGGTAGAACTTAAAAGAAAATTTATGTAGAAAGTAGACAGGGGTGTACTTGGCAATGCAGTGATTTTTCAACCTAATATAATTAGAAAGATAATACTTCAGTAAACATCTGCAATATTGGGCCATATCGTCACTAAATCTGCCAAACCGCGTTTGTGAAAGATATGATATTTTTCAGGAGATTAAAAAAAATATTCTCAGGCCAACCCTTTCAAAATTCTTAATACAGATTTTGAAAACTGTAGATTTATTTAGATCCTTTAAGCGAAGGAAAGAGTAAATTGTCTCTTATACGCGGTTTAAAAATTTTCTTTTGAAAGAAAATTCTGATGTTGGAGGATTTAACTAAGTATACATTATTATACCTTGTCTTTAAAAAATATTTATTAAATGTTAAATAATGAGAAAGTTTCACTAGCAGAAACCTTACAGCTGTTACAAAAAACAAATTTAGATTAAATTGGTTTGCTTATTTGATTAAATATGGGGGAATTGTATCACCATTGCCAAAAATATTGAGTCCATCTTTCTTTTAAACTTAACAACCGTTAGACTGTATATTAATAAAGGCATGTTTAAGTTTATAGATGAATTAAGAGATTACACTATACCCAATTAATATTAAATGCATGTCTTCTCGAGGGAGGCTTAGTTCAAAGTTTTTCTAGAAAGCGACGTCACTATTTTATTAATAAAGTTTATGTGAGCGAGGTTGTCTTTTATTTATGTATTCGTTTTGATATTTATATGGTAAGTCTTTTAGAGCTTTCTGATTTAAGTCTGTCACAGATTTCTAAGGCACTTGCACTACTTTTAAAAATCCCCATCAAATCCATTTACTGGAAATTTTGATACTTCATTCGTAGATTCGACTCTCACTACTTTTTAAAATCCGCCGGGTGTCGTATACCTATGCATACGTCCATCCATGTTAGGTAAGGACCTGATCGCCCTGGACCTATGTCCAGGTGTTCACAAATATGGGGGTTGTGGGATAGAAGAACTAGAAGTGTACGCACCTGTGTGCTGTACCCAGCTAGATTGAGCGGAGTTGAGAGACCCGAAAGTCTGCTGAATTTGGCGTTTGCCTGCGTATTTATATGTTACAAAATGCTGATGGCTGCATCGTTAAGGATTAAAATCGCTCCCGTTGACCGCTCTAGTTATTTATCATTAACTGTGAATGTTTATATAACATTTGTCAAGTTCAAGTTCAAACTTAGGACAGGGTGATATTTAATTACTAGGTTTTAGCTTTTTTAGTAGTTCACAATACTTTAATCAAGAAGGATGGGAAAACAGGAAAATAGGTTGCTATTTTTTGGAGGCAGTTGCTATTTTGGGAGGCAGTTGTTTTCTTTAGTGTCCAAAATTTTTCCTGGAACGAGTAATTAGCTCCCTAGGAGTAAGTTCCACTTTGGAAGAAAATAGGTTTTGTATGCCGATTTAAACGAGGGAGGTTGGTACAGTGGAAAAATATTGGAGTCAATCAACGATTATAATGGCGATTATTCCATACTCATAGGCATAGCATAGACCAAGTGTCTTATTAAGAGCTGTCCAAGAAGGTTTTGTAAACCTAAGTTATGGGTTACTATGTACATTTCTTATTGACGACAGCAGAATATGTCAGATGTCAGGATAAGGACCATTTTTCTACCTAGTTAATTGACAGTGTCAAGTCCGAGGACAGTTCGATAAATGGTATAAAAATATTCTCTGGAATTCGAGACGTCTACGCTGCGTAAAATATTATGCGATGTCTAGGCTGTAAGAACTAGTGAGACTCTCTAGAAACCATCGGTTTTTAGAGTAATAACAACTCTGATAACCGGAAAAGTATGCCACCCAATTCACTAGTACCAATAAAAATGGCATACGAGCCTTTATCGGCGGTATTACCATACGAATGATGGAATTTAGAACTTTTAAAGAGCGTACTAAGCGGTTTCTATGAACGCGAATATAACAACCCAATTATGGACTTAGGTGAGTACCTATATAGTCCGCTTTTTATTTTTGATTGTTGCCATCAATCTGAAGCTGTAAAGTCTTCCACTGTAGATATAAAAATCGAGTTTCAAACACGTGATAATAAATTTCCAAAAATACTAAAGTTTATGCTCTCATCATGTATAATATTTTAATTGGTTCAATATCGAAAAATTTTATACATTTAAGGCAACATAGTGAATTACAAAACGTATGGTAAATATAAGTTATAGCAATTACTTTTAGTGTTTTACTTTAGCGTCTTTAGTGTCTTGTAAATGTCTAAATACCCCTCCCGAGCCTCGGAAATAAGTCGTCGGTGCCCCTTTTCACGCAATCACCTGTGCTTAGCAACCAATCATTTAGTTTCATTTTCAATGTAGTTTACAAAGTTTAAGAACTCAGATTACTTTAAAAAAATTGAATGACACTTTTTGAATTAAGTTCCGTTAACTCAATTCAGTTCTGGGGGAGCCAGTATTTTCATTGCAACAAATTTTAAGGTTTATTACAATGAAAACGACTGCTTCTTCCTCATTCCCTTCCTCAGCCTGTGCTCAGTTTCTGTAATCCACCACCACGTACTATCTGGTGAACCATCCTACTCGTCCTGTACTAAAGCTGGAACCCATTGGGTCGTAGAGTTTGGGGCACCATCATTGCCCAAGTCTTCTTCTTTTTCCATGCCTACAAACTCCCACCTTTGACCTCTTTAAAAATACTCTGTGTTATTATCGGACTGAATGTTGAGGAATTAGACATGTTCAATTCTTGAGCGATAATGAAACCTACTGTTTTGCAGTTTTACTTATATATCTGCAAAACATCAAACTGCGCATGCATTATTGCATAGGTAAATTTAAGATTTGGCCATATTGTAAATGACTTTATACTGTAAAGCAGAATACTCTATTGCCAAACTTGGTGGTTTTACGTATTAAATAGTAGAAGGCCTATTGGGAAAACCACTACAAAAAAGCGCCCCGAGAGATCTTATTCATAAGGTGGTGTGGAAACAAGCCCAAGTCAATAATATATAGTTTAAAGCTATTTTTATAGCATTTAGGGAGGCTTCTCAAATGAAATAAAGTATAATTGTGAGCACATAGCTTGTTTTAAAAATAAATTCACGTACATTTTAGAAAGCTTGCATATCCAATGTAGGCTAAAATTTGTTTGAGGTCACTTACGGCAATATCTTTATCCATCGCTTTTGTTCAATGTGTTCATCATAATATGCCATACACTGGTCTCTCTTTGGCCTAAATGGGGTTATATTTTGACGATCCATATCTTGCACAAAGAAGTTTCTGGAAACAGTGGCATGCTTATGAAACTGTCTCTGTATATATCATTTTTATTTTGGAATACTGGTTGCTAATACAATTTTCTGAATGGTAAACAGCAACAGTGGCTAGGAAAATTGCGAAACTCCTCTAAAAGCGTTTGCAAATATTTTTCCGTTCTTTGAGCTCTAGTGTTGAAAACAACATTTTCTTATAAACAGCAAATTTTTGTGATTCCTTTTTTAAGTAATAATACAAATTTACACACTTTCTGGATTTTCCTTTGTCTCCTGGCTATGTTTCGCTTTAACTAAAGTGCTAACGTATGTTTTTCTGCTATTCTAATATGTTAATCCAAAAAGTGTCAAAGATACAATATATTTCCTCTTCAGAAAATTTGTAGCAAAATCTTTTTGTTTTCCATATTTTCAGAAATACATCTTGCACCGGGTTTTCTGGATTGTGTAGATTTAACATACTGTTAATTTACATCAACTATTTTCAAACCATAATATTTTTTCTTTTTTCTTTGCGCTTTTTGTGTCATATTGAACCTTTTTTGCGTGCGTTTGATAGTCAACTGGGAAAATTTTATTTCCTTGAGTAATGTTTTATGTTTTAATCATCTCCTGATGATGCTAACATGGTTACGAAATGCGCGTCGAGTGCAAAAATTCTGTTTCGGTATTGTGGATAAAATTCTGTTTTAGTACAACTTATTGCTTTAAATGCAATAATTCAACACGATATTATTGAATAGTTTGGGTTAGTATTCGCTATTCCTATCATTCTAGCGCTCTCTCCCCTGAAATATATTCATAAATGCCCTAATTTCAGATCGCATTTGCAATTTTATTCATCTCACCGGTTATATTTGAGGCATTTCTCATCTGTCCAATATATTCAACCGCCTGCACTGATTTTATGCCGAATAGAAAATATTTTGAGAAATTTTTGCTCTTGAATCAGGGATGTCATATATATTTTTATACGTGATTTATTCTAAACAAAATAGCATTACATCACATGAAGGATATTATTCGTTTTAAACATCGGCCGAACAAGAAGTTAAACATTTACTTTCAAAAATATAATCACCTTTTCTCGAAACTCCGAGTACTAAAATTATCGTAATATTATTTGCTCCGCTTATTTTCTAATGCATGTTTTGATTGGTAATATCCTTTCAGATTTCAAAGTATATGCACACAACCATTTTAAAGACGGTATTACACAAAGCAAATCTATTATTACGCAAAAGTTCGTATTTTCCTTCTTAGCAGAACGTAAATCAAATTATTGCGATATAAAGAGGAAGAAACCGGAGAGAACCCAATATGTATATACAGAGACGTACTTCCTGGAAAGGGAACTCTACAAGCCTGGGAACTCAAGCACGTGTCGATGTCGTCATATATAGGCTTTTCGAGAGATGTTTTTAACGGGACGAGATTTACCCGAGTTGTTTTTGGTAAAAGCTTTAAACGTGGAAAAGCCTCGTTTAAGTTATAATGGATTTTGCATCTTGTAAGGCGAAATAAGAGATCATTCGTCGTATGTTTCAGAATATCCGATAGCAGTATGTACTCCAAAGAAATGCTTAGAATTAATTGATGGCTGGGAAAATAATATTAAGACGTGTCATTCATAAACCGTTAAATTATGAAATGTGTCAGGCAAGACTTGAAAATTCAACATCAAAAATCCTACAT
>JAEQML010080546.1:0-11553 GCA_016904865.1 Pissodes strobi | reverse complement strand
TTATTACACAGTGTGTTACTTGGCTATTTAGGTTTTAAACAATATTTTAAAAAAAAGTACCTAGGTACGTTCTAGTACATACACTGGAAAGTAATTCTTATTTATACATTGTTGCTTGCTTGCTTGCTTGCTTGTTTATGGCTTTGCTTCTAGGCAATTGCCAGCTCCATTACGTAATGACCACGTCGTGTCTGGCTCTAGACCATCCCGTGACCATCTACAAAATTACTAATTCGGTTATACAAAGTGCTGTGAAATTAATGATGTAAGCAGTTGAGCAGCTCTTAACATGATGCTGGTAATTGGACCAATGTTAGTACGACCACATACATAGGCAAACTGAAAACAATAAAAGACACACAAATCTAGGATTAAGGACATTGGATAGGCCATTATAAGTTGAGCATCACAGTTTTATTTTATTGTAATTAAGGAACTGCATCATAATTTTGATTGACTCACTAGAGGGTTTAGCTAAAATCATATTGATAGTAATGGGTGAAGTGTATCCTAAATTAATGAACTCTTTATATAAATCGAAAGACCTGATTTCGTTAATAGGGCATTCAAAAAAGATATGATTCAGACTTTCTAATTGTCCACACTCACAAAGTGGAGATTCCCTAATTTTAAGTTTGTGTAAGTGTTCACCTGTTAAACAATGTCCAGTTCTCATCCTAATTACGGTAGTAATGTGCCTGCGGTCTTTAAAAGGTACTAAGGAAAACCATCTTTTTACTGGGAATTTGTCCTGCACCTTGTTATATTGGTAATTTTTGTTTAGCCCCGAAGTTACCCAATTTTGTTTAAATCCTTTTTTAAGATTGTATTTAATCTTATTATATACTTCAACTGCATCAATGACCTTATCTCTGGGAACATTCAAAATTCTACCCACGTTTGCAAGAGTATCCGCTTCAATATTCCCGGTTATACCAGAATGCCCTGGGATCCATCCCAATCTAATGTCTATGCCATTTTTATTAGCCACCAAAATATCATGTTTAGTCTTTAATGTCCAAAAGTCTGCTTTAACATTAAGTAAATTATTATTAATCTTTTGAACTGCACTCTGTGAGTCCGAAAATATGATCGCTTTTTTAATTTTTCTATTAACTATGATTTTTACAGCTTCATATATTGCCAATATTTCGGCTTTACAAATGCAAAGGAGATCATTAAGTCTAGCGGAGAATTTTATTTTCAACTCTGGAATACTAATACCAAACCCCACTCTATTATCCTTTTTTGACGCATCCGAAAATACAAAAGTGAAACTATTTTTATATTTTTCAGTAACTTCATAGAATTTTTCTTTAATCATGATTTCATTTTTCCTTATATTACTACTAAAAATTTTTATAGGCCCAATTAATTCCTCCAAGTCTAATTCATAACATGGTAACATCTTAGATTTATGAATTTTGTTTATATGTGGTAAAAATTGTTGCATCATTTCTATTAAATACGTTACTTTAGAGTTATTGATAGAGCCCATTTTATACAATAGAATTCTACGGTTTTCCATTATAATATCTAAAATGGGATGATTTTGGATACTAATGATTTTTTTCAAAAAGTTTATAGTTAAATTTTTCCTTCTTTGTTCCAAGTCCATCATAGTGGCTTCTGCCAACAGGGCTACTCTCGGGGTGGATCTCATACAACCCAAACATATGCGTAACCCTTCGTAAAAAACGACATTTAATCTATTGAATATACTTTGACTTGTCGGCTTTAAAAGAATCGCTCCAAAATCCAAATGTGATACAACCAAAGCCTGAAAAATCATTAATAGGGTGGAAGGATCAGCTCCCCACCATACCCTACAAATAGCCTTCAAAATATTAAGTGCTTTACTTGCTTTAGTTACAATGTTCTCGGTATGTAAATTCCATTTGAGATGTTTCTGGAAGATTATGCCTAGATATTTGACTGACGTTTTATATTCTATAATTTCATTATTAATCATAACTGGTGGAGGTCGGATCTTTCTACCTCCTTTAGTAAACCATACCGCCTTGCACTTACCAAGCGCCAACGATAAATCATTTTGAACCAGAAACTCATTAACATTTCCCAATACATCCGTCATTCTTGCAACCATGGCCTCAATGTCCTTACCCCTCAAAATAAGTGCCAAATCATCCGCATATCCCATTATCTTAACCTCTCCAAAATCTAAATTAAATAACTCCGCCATATATATGTTAAATAGAATAGTACTTAAAGGTGAACCTTGTGCTATACCAGATGTGACTAGATAAGGCCCCAGAAATGTACCATCATCACTTCTAGTGTATACTAATCTATTGCGTATTAACCTATGTATGAGGTTGTTCAGTTCTATAGGAATTTCTAAATTATTTATTTTCTGATATAACTTATATATATTCACATTATCATATGCTGACTTTATGTCCAACCAAACAGCCAACACTGATTCTGAGGATGTAAAAGCATTGAATACAAAGGATGACACATAGGCAGCACTATCGTATATCCCTTTTCCTTTACGAAAACCCGTTTGTTGTTCTGCTAAAAGAGAGTTATGTTCTAGAAACCAATCTAGGCGGTTTTTTATCATTATCTCTAGGATTTTGCCTCCACATGAAGCTAATACAATCGGCCTATAATTTTCTGCTAAATTGGGGTCTTTATTAGGTTTAGGTAAACATATAATATTAAATTTCCTCCATGAAGATGGAATTGATTCTCCCCTCATTATTTCATTATAAATATTAAGCAACCATTGTTTTCCCCTTAGTGGCAGTTTTTTGAACATCATGTATGCCAAATCGTCCATGCCTGGCGCCGAAAAACTTTTATTTTGCAAAGCAAAGTTTAATTCTATAATATTGAAGAGGTCCATTTTGCTATTAACTTCGTTAGGAAGCATCTGAAACGTTGGATCTATATTAATATTTGCCATTTTTTTTAAAATATCCTTTTTAATATCGTTATTAAGAACCATTTCTTTATTTTTAAAGTTACAATTATTTGAAAATTTTTTAATTTTATTCCAGACGTATGAGACATTAGAATTCCTATTTAAAGTATGACAAAACTTGACAAAATTCTCTTTTTTCCTTTCCCTCATTTTTTTCCTGGTAATAGCAATAGATCTTTTAACCTGTATATAGTTTTCTAAGGTAGGACTTATATTAAATATATCTATGCTTTTTCTCCTTTCTAGGATCCATATTGTGCACTCCTCGTCCCACCATGGATTGCCCTTTTTATACATTACTCCACACATCTTTTTTGGTATAGAATCTTCTGCAGCTAAATTCATGATCTCTACTAATTTGTTATAATTTATATTATTGTCATTATTCAAAATAATTTCAATTAGGACTTTTTCATAGTATAATTCCCAGTTAGCTTTTTTAAAATTTTTTACTTGATAAGTGCTAATAACAGATTCTTTAATATCTTTATCACCAATATTATATGTTAAAGAAGTGGGAAAATGATCACTATTACCACAATCTTTTATAATTTTCCAGTTGGTGAAAATTGCTATATCACTGCTTACCATTGTTAGATCCACAGCACTTATTTTATTACTTGTATTATTTAATAAAGTAGCTGATCCATCATTCATAACTATAAGGTCATTTTTTAATAAGAAATCATTAACATTCCTCCCTCCCTTATTTATAGGCATTTGGTCCCATAAAGGGTAATGAGAGTTAAGGTCACCCATGATAATTATTTTTTGATTTCTACTAAGTATTTTCTAAAATAGAATCTAATATATTTTGATCTACATGCAGATTTGAGTTACTATAGATATTAACAATACTAATATTCCCTATTCTGACAATTATATATTGGATATTTTCTGAGCAGAATTTTTTGTTTACTTGAAAAATCCAGTTATTTCTAACACATGTAGCCACACCCCCATATCCGTCTGGTCTATCTTGTCGAATAACGTTATATGACTTGAGATTAAATGAACGTTCAGGTAATAAAAATGTTTCATTAAGCAGTATAATATCTGGTTTTTCCTCTGTAACTAGGTTAATAAGATTATCTATGTTTGACCGAATGCTACGAATATTCCATTGAATTATTTTAAATTTTGTATTATTATTCATTTTTTTTTTCTTTTTTATAAATAAATGAGAAGACAGAAGAAAAACTAGGGTAACTCCTACCCCATTAGGAATCTGAATCTTGATCCAGATCCATATACTGCCTCGGACACAACTCCGCCAGCAAAAGTTCCCTACAGATTTTTTTATTTAATTCCGAAGTATTACGTAAATAATTTATAACTGAGTTTATGTCAAAACCATCTTTTTGTAAATTAAGATTAAAAACTGAATCTGCACTAGACGAAGGCCTGCAATATTTCTCTGTATCTTTATTTTGATACACTGGCTGAGACATAGATTGTGATATATTTTGTGGCCGAGAATTAGGAAAGTAAAGGTTTTCATCATGGGCTCTACGATCATAGCCCTTTTGAATTACTCTTTTTTTATTATTATCTACAGCCACAACTTGTTGGAATGATCTTTTTGTAGCATTATTCCTAAAATACTGTGTTCTTCTTTCTGACGGATCAATTATAGCATCCGAAGCTTTTGTAGTATAATTAAGATCACTGGCCCTTTTTAAAACCGGGAAATCCCTAGAATTATAAACACAATCACCTCTGGAGATAAATTTTTTTTTGCACATCTCGTTAGCTTCAAAAAAAGTCAGATTCTCCAAAGCCATTAACTCTTTAATGTTTTTCTGTCTTATATATTCCGGACATCTTTTATCAGTTGATTTATGACTATCTTTACAAAAATAGCAACATGTTTCGCATGTAAAATTTACATTTTCGTCATCATGTTTATCCGCTGCGCAGTTGAAACATTTCTCCTTCCCTTTACAATTAGTTCTAGTATGACCAAACCGCAGGCATCGAAAACATTGAGTAACAGGTGCAATATAGACTGAAATTGGGAACTCTAAATAAAAAAAGCTAACTGCTTTAGGCATTACTAAACCTTGAAATGTAAATAACACTGTCCCTGTAGGAACGTAGGACACTGTGTCATCTTTGATAATCTTTCGATTCATCCTTCTAACACTTAATATTTTTATATTATCTTTGGTAACACATTGATCCAGTAATTCTTCCTCAGTTAAATCTAAATCAACCCTTCGTGCTATACCTTTAGAAGTAACAAAATTATAGGGAATGAATAATTTATATCCTTTTTCTAACAGAGTATTATTCTTT
Source organism: Pissodes strobi (assembly GCA_016904865.1). Taxonomy (NCBI): domain Eukaryota; kingdom Metazoa; phylum Arthropoda; class Insecta; order Coleoptera; family Curculionidae; genus Pissodes; species Pissodes strobi. Next base: position 6,305 of record JAEQML010080546.1, on the reverse strand, counting down.
GCAAAAGCATTAGCAGCCTTATATGAAATGAATTGTACAGCAATTCTGTTTAAACCTTTGTTAGAAATTCTTAATACGTCAGTTAGCTTTAAATTAAATATATCTCTGGCAATTTTAATATTGTTACTTCTGCCAATATTATACCCAACTTTATCAGTTGATTCGATGTAAACAACAAACGGACCTTTATCTGCAGGTAGATAAAAAATTTCTTTTTTTTCCCCTTGTTTATTTAAACCATCTTGAGATATGATAGGGGGGGGGTCTCCCCCCCCTGATTCACCCATTGTCTTGTCGAGTCAATCAAATTATGAGAAAAAAGCAACAATAAGCACTAATAAGCAGAAAGCAAAAACTAAAAGCAGATTACCTAATGCTCAACTCACCAATTAACACAACACAACGTCTAAATTAGTAGGATAGAAATCAACGGCCCCTGTGTCAAATAGCTCTTAACACAATCGGAGACAAACGCTGCTGCTCGTTCGGTAGAATTCACAGCACTGTTATACATTGTTTAAGTTCCTTAGATTGTGACCTTGCTTATCACAATAATAGAATATCATAAATATATTATGTCATACAGCAGTGTCGAATCATATATTAAGGATTTTTGATTCATTAGCAACCATGTTATTAGCATTATGAATGTAGCACTTACTAGTTAATAGACACAAATTACATACATTAATTCAGTTTTATTTTCCATAATTTGGAAATAGAATGTCGAACTCTGAGTGCCACAAGAAAATTACTATTTTGAATATCAGTAAACTTGTATATACAAATATACTTGTTTGTAGAATAAAAGGAATTTTTAACTAATTAATGGTAACCTTTCTCTTTGGATATGATATTTTAGATAGCTACAGATTGAATAACTAACTAACCCAAACTAACTAACATTTTCTGAGATGTAATTATTATTAAGTTTTTCCAAATTATGCATACTTTTTTGGCTCACAGTGTATAAAAGAGTGGTCAGATCTTATTTTATTATTAACTCTTTTTCTCTCACAAACTCTTAAGGATACTTTTCATACAATATTTAATAATCGTTATACTGGTATTTACTTTTAGCTTATCCAGCTTTGGGTTAGTTTGGGTTAAATTCAAATACAAAAAGTTTGCAAAAATATTTTCTATTTTGATTAATAACAAAAAATAATTTCATAAGAAATAATTTAATTAATTTTATTTTCAATTTAAAATTTTTAGTTTTAACACATTTGTATAAACTCTAAACAAGAAAAATAGTCTCGCCCGTACGTCTTTGCCATAAGCCTTTCGCGCCAACTTCGCGCGTGGTTACGTCACGACAGAGCATCCGTCAGTGAAAAAATCCGGCCAATGTAACCATCCTCTCTAGTTTATTATTCTTGGCCTAGAATGTCAAGACCTTAAAGCATATACGTAAAAAAAATATACTGCGCCTGGAAAGTCTGCTTTCAATTTAATGTTCCGATGTTATGAAACAGACGTATATAAATTTCCATATACTTAAAAAGAAAATATGTAAATTTCGCATAAGTCTGTCCTTGTTTGTCTTTGATCATTCGTGCGCAAACGCAGCACGTCGATTTTGATTCGTCCATTTGAAATGCTTACGACAAATCCAAGAACATTACGTGCATGTTGGTTTTAAATTTACGCGGTATTATTAAATTTTAAATTGGAAGGTAAAACTGTTTTTTTCATTAGATTCGCGTGTATATTGTGTTAATCTTATTTGGGCTTTGAAATTTGGTACAACATATAGGTGGAGTTTGTTTTAATTTAACTTATTGTCCTCGATATAATTAAGGATAATATTAACCGAATAAAAAGAAGTTGTTCCATGGGAATTTGGGAAGGCAGACGCTTAATTTCTTTTTATATTCAACTAAGCAAGATTTATTTTAAGAGCTTTGAAACGTAGCGTTATGCGACTCCTGCGAGTTAAAAAGATTGCAAAAATTGGAAAATTACCTTTTTACCACAAATAAAAGCCTTTTAAAAACTGTGAATTTTCTATTGAGAAAAAGGCAATTTTTGAACAATTAGGGATTTAACTGACTATAAAACAGAAAATCTAGTACGTAGGTAGTATATAGAGTAGTCGATTTAACCAGGCAATTTTTTTGGTCAATTCACCGAATTAATTTTAAAATAAAATAAAAACGTATATACAGTGTATTCTCGGATGAACTTAACTGAATGTATTAACTTTATTATCTTGAGTGCTATGAAAAAGCCTTCTTTATGTTAGGCCTCCTTAAGGTAATATAAGTTAGGCCTCCTTAAGGTAATTTAAAAAATGGAAAATTAAAAGTACATACTTATGCGGTTTTAACATTTCATTTATAATAAGTATATGTAGGTAGCTACAGTTTATTATGACTTATGGCGTTGATTAAATCGTATATTAATTGAATCAAGGCCTATAGTCATAAAATTCATATAAATATTATCAGTAAATTTTCTGAATGATAAAGCAAGTATTTAACGATAGATACGGTAAGCATCTGGTTCAGTATAGGCGCCGCAGGGAGGGGCCAGGGGGGGCTTTGGCCCCCCCTGAGATTTTGATATTTTATACGATTTTTTTGTACAATACTTCAGTGTTTTTAAAATTTTTAATAGTTATATTTTAACATAAGAACTACATTTTAGTTTTTAGTAATTAACGACTTCGAATACCATAGGTACAGTTGAGAACATATAAGAGTTTTTTTAGAGAGAGTACTTTAAGAAGTAATCTGATTCCCAATATACCCCTGTTTCGTGAGACTCGTTGGATAGTTAATATAAATCGTAAACTTTAATACCATATTTAAAACTTTTCGATATAAAACCTAGAGACATTGTAATGAACTCTAGTACTAAAAAAAAGCAGCTCATTTATGGGTTGCTATAAACTCGTTTACATTTGTTATTTGTCTAATGGTGGGAAGTAATTATTCAAATATCTTAGAACCAGTGGCGAGTACGCTACCAGTATTTCAACTAATTTTGTAGATGTTCACCACCACATAAATTTAAATATTAACACTTGCGAAAAACATCGCTTAGAAATTGATACAGCTTCTACAGACATGTAATACGTTATCTACTTTTCTCTCGGACCAATCAGAACAATCGGATTCTAGACAAAATTTAAAAGAGTAATGTTATCTTCACGCACAGCCCTCCGCTCGCTTCGCTCGCTCCGCAGCGCAACCAAACAAAACTAACCCAAATTTACAAAAAGAAACAAACATAACCTTAAAAAAATATTTAAAAAACCTTCGTTACTGATCCGTCCTTATCACAAATACAGAATCTGACCACTGCACCACGAGATCTCTTGAGAGCATTTCACTGGACCGTAAAGGCCGGGAAGAATAACCGTCGAGAAGAGACAACATAAATACCCCCCAAAAATTTGGAGTGGAGGTAAATCGGCCAACTGCGATCTCCGCGGGATTGCCGGTTTAGTCCGAGATTTGTTTAGTTCAGTTAAATATATTATGAACTAGAAAAAAATATTTATATCTAATTTTGAGAATTATTGAGCCCCCGATTTCTCATAAATTGTATAGTCTAATAAGCAAAGAGTAATTTCAACATACATGTCCTCAATTTCCAAGAGACTATGTTCTATAATTAGAAAGTTAAAGATTTTATCGCACTTATAATTTATTAGCTGCGTTCGTTTAAGGTTGTGTCATCTTTAAATGTTGTTTTTTATGAAAAGTGTATTTTTTTAATATAATATGTATGTGTATAAGTATTATCAGAAAAAGTGATTTATTTATCATTTTTACCAAAAATACAACCACTTTTCTGAAATATTAATTTCAAAACCATTAATTCATTAGGTTCACATAATTTAACATAATATACAGTAATTTAAAAGTGTGAAATATTTTTTTGGACATCATATACGTAAGCTCTATGGAGATTTTTGGGCTGACCGTATACCTTTTGGCGTTTCTAATTCTTTCATATTGCGACATTTTTACCTGAAGAAAAATAAGACTTAAAAAAAGGTTAGAACATGGCAAATCGGTAAACTCTGAGTTAAACTGTTAAATCCTAAGAGAATACTTACTATTCATAATACATTTCTAAATATTTCTCTCAGTGTATTAATCCGGTCGTCTGTCGCATATGGTAAATTGAACTTGGCTCTCCAACTTCAAAAGTGCCAACGGCTTTTGTCGCTTCTCGACGGTTGTTCTTCTCGGGTAAAGACACATGTAATTCTGATGAAGCAAAGTGCGCACGCATGGAATCCGATTGTTTTGATCGGTCCGAAAATGCATCATGTTTCAATTCAGGGCGATCCAATTTCTAGCACTTGGCCCCTAATATAGAGGTCAGTAAACCACGGATTTGCCGGCGACAAACTCGCAGATCTAATTACAAATCCAATTCGGATAAAAATTATTAAAAAAAAATCTATATTTATTCCATGATTAGACCATTTGATTCTTGCTTTATAAATAATGTTGTCAGAGCAGCATAAAATCGCATTCTCGTTGTTTAATATAATGCCAAAAAAATATCAAATCTTTTGCACTTAAGGTGGGAAATCTCTACAGTATTGAAAACTTGGAAAGCGAGTTAAATATTTGGGGAGATTATTTATCTCAATCTCAAATAGATGAAAGCATAACCATTGCAGATGTTATTTGCCATTGTAAATTTTTTCCTTCTATCCAAGATAGCTGCGTGCTTCTACTTACTTTGCCGTGTATTACTTGCACTATAGAGCACAGCTTTAGCACCTACCTTACGCAGGATTAAAACGTGGATAAAATCTACAAAGGGACAAGACAGATTTGTTGAGCTAGCATTGTTAAGTATCCATCCTAATCGAATAGTAAATATTTCAAGTTTTAACAATGAAATACTCTACCAATTATACCAGTGTAACAAAAGGCTGATTTTTAGGTTAGAGTAAAATACACTTATTATTAATAATTAATAGTAATAGTAATTACTGCGTGTTTTGTTCCGTTTTTTAAAGATTTTACATCATTTGCTCTTGACACACGTTATGTAATATTTTTTCGATATATAAAAAATATAAATTGTCATATGAACTACGACAAAAAGTTTTCTATTTTGCCCCCCCTGAAAAAAAATCCTGCGGGCGCCCATGATGGTAAATGTAAAAAACAAAAAGGGTATTGAATTTTATATATTACGTTATTGCCAATATTTAATAAAGTGTTCTTCCTAACTACCATTTATTCATTTATGATTGCTTATGCTTATGCACTAAAGTCATTTCATATAAATTGAGTCAAAATGTTGGCTTGACATTTTATTCAGTTATGCATTGGTTCAAAAACCTCATGTCATTTAATTTTTTATATTTAAAATTTTAATAAATTTGAACCGAATAGAATATAATATAATAGAACATGTTTATGTGCATTTTAAACAAAAGTCTTAAATTGAACAATAAAGTAAAAAAAAGAGGTTCATAATTAAAAGAGATAATCCCGGCCTACAGTTAGCTTTTACCACCGTCCCAGATTAACCAGGTTAATCTGGGCCACCGTTTGATAGATTTGTTTGGCTCTCTTTATATTTGGTGACAGGAGAAATAAGCTGCAGGCCAAATAATTTACTAATGCAAGGTATCCTCGGCCGATAATTTTTGTTGCCCTTTTTAATACTTATTCTGGCGAAAACACGTTTGCAGAATACGCTATAATGAGATATTACATAAAAAAAATATTGTCTTATGCATACAGGTTTTGAAACTGGTTTGCAGGAATCAGCTTCTAGCCTTCTGCAGTCGTATATCGTCTTACAGGTGAAAAGCAGCATTTCCTAGACCCAGAGACAATGCTGATTTATGTAGTTTTACTTCTATTTGTGTTAAACGTAAAGTGTTTTACTCCAAACTGTGTTCCCGGCAATCAGTTCAAATTTTATCGTTTGCCTGTCCAAGGTTGCTCCGAATTTACCCAGGAAAAGTGCAAGTTTCATCCGTTAGGCTACTTTAAAACAGCCTTTGGAGATATTTCTCTGGTAAAAATAGGAGAAACCGAAGTATTGCCAACTTGCGCGTTTTACAATGCTAATGGTCTAAAGCGCATATATGGAGTGAATAGTAAAATTAAAGTTTTAGCTACCGGAGCTTTTATAAACCTGCCTAACTTAGAAGGTATACATATGGCATTCAATTTTATAACTGAAGTGAGGAAGGATGTGTTCAAAAATGTGTCTGTGGAAATGCTGGACTTAAGCTGGAATAAAATCGTATTTATAGATACGCACGCCTTTGCGGAAATTCGTTCTTTGAAATATCTAAATTTCACCAAGAA
>JAEQML010080545.1:0-11554 GCA_016904865.1 Pissodes strobi | reverse complement strand
ATGTTTCCATTTCCATGGAAATATTTCCGGTGGAAATATTTCCATTTACAACACTAGGTATGGTTAGTGATATCTGGAGTTTGAACCAAATATAAGACGCAAATTGTTCATTAATATTAATATTTCTGTGATTTTATATACTACATAATCCGCCGTAATATTTTAATATATCTTGTTGAACTGACGTGATTCGATACATTATATCATACTCTTTAATATATTATTGAAATATCGTATATATAGGATTCTATACAACCTGTTATTCCCTTTGGTGTCTTTTTAACGTGTCAAATATATAATGATTTGTACACTGTATCATGCTCTAAAGTATTTTACTGAAATGTTCCAGATATGGTGATTCTCTTTCCTATAAAATACTCTTAAATATCTCATTGATGCGATTTACATATAGCTATTCTGTAAACTATTATTAAAGATTCGTAAATATACAATATTTGCAGAATTACATCTTACATCTTTAAAGACATGAAATCGAACCCACCAAATTATTAAAGTAGCGCGGATTTAAAACTTCCTTCTTATCGTATCCTTAAAACCGCTCTTATAATAATCTTAATATTTGCAAACAAAGTTGCGACACAGACCTTACTTAATCAGAAATGATTATTAAATCGACTGTTAAGTATAGAAAATTGATAAAAATTACCTAATTGATCCGAAATATTCTTTGCGAGTTTCAATAGAGACATCATGCCAATTAACTTAAATAATTTCTAATAGTTCCTCCCCAAGTTGCGGATACGGGAATGCCTCTCAGACATGAGTGGTACCGGGGAAATGAAATACCCGGGGCGAACCAAAATTAGCATGGCATAGGGAAGCAGCTATGTCATTACTTGGTCAAAGCTGCCAGGAAACATTTGGACAGGTTTGATTTCAGACATTCACGGGCAGATACCACATCACGATTCCACTGGTCGTCAAAGTACGGTGCATAAAGCAAGGAGAGAAACTACTGCACTCCCATGAAAAATTCAATGCTAAAAGCTGGAAAGGAAGTTCTTGGTGAGGAAGAAAGAAGTACAAAGAAATACTAGATGACAACGGAAATGCTTCAATAAATAAATGAGAAAAGACATTATAAGAACAAAGATCATACCAAGTATGGGACAGAAATTGAGGTAGCAAAAGGGAGATGGATGGAAGAGAACTGCAAAGAGGTCGAGGAATTGAACAACAAACGTGAAACCTACAATCTTCATAAAAAACACAATACAAAAAGAAGAGTACCGTATGTAACGTGCGGCTTTCCTTCGACATCAAGTTGAAACTTAAAGTAAGAGTTCTCCTTGACTAAATGGCGGACCCGCCCAAAATGGAAGCAAATTGCACGAGCAATATATTATGGAATATTCTTGACAAGCCGGTGCCGTTCATTTTATTAATTACTAGCACTTGCTGTAATGACCTCTACCGACCGGTAAATGCAGTGTTAGAAGTAGATTGGAGTGGCCTTCTGCCGGAAATTTAAAATTGGGACCGTTAGTTTTCTGTAGCGGTTTGTGATACCAACTCCTGAACGTGCGTGCCGTTTAGGGACTTTCTTTCTTTTGGTATGACAGCTCATGGCCACGTGACGGGTGACTTTACTCTTGTCCAGGCGTCGTGGTAGTGGGACTATTGGAAGATAGAGAGTTTTTGAAGGAAATCACCCTACGTTGGCTTGCGGTTTAAGGCAGTGGTCAGGATTTTTTTTTTTTGCTTTACCTCATAGGATTTATCTGACCGACCAATTTGTAGAGTCTCAGGCCTTATCTTTGCTTACGTTGTTTAATTTCTTTCGTTAGTGCCTGAAAACTCGCCCCATAGCTGGGATTTGATGCTGTTTTAAGTAGAAGCCTTTGTCCCTCTACGACCTACCTATGCGTTCCAACGAGCTAGTCATATAGCAGCCCTCTACAGGGCTTCACCGAAAAGATATATTCCACCATACCTCTTTAACCGACAGAGTTCCGTGTACAAACCCTTAAAGCTCACTCATTAGGCCACGCCAGTCTGGTCCCTGTATTGTGAATCTTTCTAGACGCCGTTAGAGTTCTTCCACGTCGGATGAAGTTTATGGTTTTCTCTTTCCACCTAGAAAACAGCCGAGAAGCCACCAACTGAATGTGAGCTATCTTATCTTTATTATTAGTGTTTGTTGCTACCCTCTTCTCTCTCTTATATTTTTTTAGCTAATAACGCCTAATCGTATTGTTCTGTCCACTGTGGTTAAATAAACCCGAGATTTACGCCGGACCATAATAATTGTCTTTGCACAAGTGTTAAGCTTTAATTAAATTCTTTTTTTTTTCGTTTTGCTAATTAAGATAATTTTCTTTATTCTCAAATTTACTTATTGAAGTCGAAACTTATAATTTAACTTATTTTATTCTTGGAAGTCCAAAATCTAGGATTCAGCTACTAAAGGTCTTGTCAGTCGACACTTTTAACATTTTTAACTGGCCGAAACAGGCTCACAGTTATTAAATGAATCGAGCATAATTTTACGAAATTTGTGGCGAGTAACGGGAAGTATTTTCCGAATATCGATTTGTTCGGGTACCTTATTAGGGAGCTCTCGCTTCCTTTCGGTAGATTTGTCTGAGTTGCCTAGTCACTGGTCTAGTTATCTAGTCTCTAAGAAGAGTGCCTTTATGGTCAGACAGAGTCTAGTTATTAATTGATTAACGAAGACAGCGCCCAATCTACTGATTTAATTTTAGTTGATTACCCAAGCTATCCTTTATTATTGGCGTACCTGATTTTAATTATAAGCATAATTAGTTTGTAGAACGGTACTGCGACGTCAGACCATGGTTTGCGCCTAAATAATAATCAAATAAGATCTTTTATCTAGTTTACTTGAGCTGTGATTTTCAAAAGTAAGAATTTACATTTTTAATTATCTCAGTTTGTCGGTTATATCGCGTAATATCCAAGTTACGTTATATCGGCTTTTAATTGAGCGAGATAATTCAATTAATAACTGTTTTTTTTTCTCGTTTATTCACCTTTTATTCCTCAAGTGACTGAGTAAATTTTCTGACTGTTAACCGTAGACATTTCTAGTCGTAATATTTAGCATAGCCGCCTAGAATATCAGTCATCTGTTGTTTTTTTTGTCTTGAGTAATAAGTCAATTTTCTATTTACTGAACTTGCCTGCATTATTTCATTATTTCTGGATTACCCGGATCACGTGGAAATCAGGAGGATTAGAGATGGTGGGTACTTTGATTTAATGCAGTTGCGCTCTAGGTTTGAAATGTTTCGGCTTCATTAACTTGCTATAGATACTACAGTTTAATATTGGCTTTGTTGTGAATGATTACCTTGCGTCTGACTTTTTAATTTTTAATGCTGGCCTACTTACTTGCCTTTCTTAATTAAATTAATTCCCTAATTATTAAATTAATTCATGTTCGATATTTTATTTTTCATTCGCTCGGATTGATTAAGTTCAAATCAACTTAATCAAATTAATTTCGAATTTATTTGTGTAATTTCCTCTTGGTAGTGAGAAGCTTAGGCTAAAACGAGGGCCATATTTTAGCTTTGGAGTAGCTCTTGCTTATGCCGTCTACAAGCCCGTGGCGCCTTATAAATAACCCACCCTACTCTCCGGCATTAGAGCTAGGGTCTATTTGCACGCTTTGAAGACGACTCGTACTAGCTTACGCATCCGTACTTGCAAATTCACTTAATTTCAAATATTTTCTTTTTTGATATTATTCACCCTCGGTCTCGTCTAACGCCGAGGTGAAGGTTTGCGCCAATTAGAAGAAAGAAAAAGAGTGGCACCTATCCCACAAGAAATCATCAAGACAAGGCAGTACCAGACTCAAGAAATTTGGGAAAAATACAACCAAGAACTTTTCGATGATAAAGGGGAAGGTGAACACGAAATATTGACAGAGGATCAATATCTAAAAATTCTACCATCTGAATTAAAACATGCAACAAGGGATTCCTAAAGCGGTAAAGCGACAGGTCCGGATTAAAAAAAAATACGAAACTTTCAAATAAGATATTTATACAGGGCACAATCCCACACGAGTAACTTAAATCAGAATTTATACCATTTCCTAAGAAAAACAACCCTAAAACGTGCAACGACTATCGACTGATTAGTCTTATGAGTCATCCGTCGAAAATCTTATTACAAGTTATACAGAACAGAATATACAATAAACGTGAGGAACAACTAGATGAAACACAATTTTGATTTCGTAGAGGCATGGGAAGAAGCGTCATTCTCATTACCAGTTCTACTTCAAAAATGCCGAAAATACAACAAAACCGTATATAAATGCTTCACTGACTTTCAAAAAGCCTTTGATTGTGTATAACGCATGAAACTAATAAAGAAATATCAAACATTGTCCTTGATAGCAAGGATATCAGATTAACTGAAAACCTATATTGGAATCAAACAACAGTCTTTAGTAACAAGAACTTAAACCTGTCACTGCTATTAAGGTTTATGGAATGCTACATCTGGTCTCAGCTGATGTACGGTATCGAAACATGGAAACTGAAAGCCCAAATTACAAAAAGGATTGAAGCGCTTGAACTTTAGATATACAGACGTATGCTTAAGATACCGTGCACTGACAAAATAACCAACGAAGACGTACTGAGAAGAATAGGTCGTGTATGAAAATTCATTAGAATAATAAAAATGCTCAAAACAGCATATCACCTTATTTCCTTTTGCAAGTAATAATGCAAGTTAGAGTAGACGGAAGGAAAGGCATTGGAAAAAAGAAGAACTTCTGGCTTGGAAATATTAGGGAATAGGCAAATATGTCGGATCTGTTTCACGTTGCCAAAAATATAGAAGCTTTTGGAAAAGTGGTCGCCAACCTCCGTTAAACGACAAGGCATATGAAGAAGAAGAAGTTCATATAGTAGTTAGTTGGAGTATATAAGTTAAAATAGCGTAGTCTTCCATTTGTGGCTAAATCCTGTAGTTCTCTGTCAGCAACTACAACTTTATTGGGAACCTGTCATTGAAAACTATTAGACCCAGAGATTTATCATTTTAGATGGCTGAGTCGTGTATCATTTTAATTTTACATTTATATATATTATCGGACCGATTTGAGTGACTTATGGTATATGGTTTTGTTCCAAGTATATTTCATTTGTAGTTGTCATCGTACATATAATTATTGTACGAACGAAGTAGTTTGAAACAGTTCGATTTTGCCGATTTTAAAATTTCATTTATATGCCGCATTTAGGGAAAAAATTATGCTGCATTTTGCACTCATCGGTTTATTAATTCTGAATTAAATAATTCGCTTGAAATTGCCTCTTTTCTCAATGTATAATTACCTATATTTTAAGTATAGGTTAGCTATATATTTGTATTCTTAGTCCGTTGTGACTATTTATTTTAGTTGATAAGCGATGTATGTATCTTATTATTAAAATAACTTGGCTTGATTTGCATTATATTAGCGTAAACAGCCAGCTAGTCGATTTATATTTCTAAAGAATTCTGCAAAAAAAACGCTGAGTTTGACTTGTTTGTCCGTATTTTGGTAGTAGTTTTTGTGAGCTTCGTCACGGAATGATAGAGATGGGCTATGTATGGCGCGTTTTTCATTCTCGATTTAGATTTTTGAAGGTTTATTATTCCTGTTAGAGCATTTACTAGCCTTTCTGCAAGAATGTAATTTTAGCTCACTATTCGTGGCTTCCGCCGTCATTTATGATCATAATAAGCGAGAATTAAGGCGTTTATTTTCTTAGAATTATTCCTTATATCGAATCACTCGTCAAGTTTTCAGCCCATTACTACTTGTGTATTGACGGAAGACGGAACGTTGGAGAAGTCTTTTCTAGTTTGCTCGCCTGGGGAACGTTTGCCAGTATAGCGAGAAACTGCACGTTTTGAATATTGTGATATAATACAACCCTTTTGCTGGGGGATTTACTGTGTGGTTTCTGTTTGTGTTTTAATACGACCGATTTTTCGGGTTCTACATGCTGTCGGCTTTCACGTTCGTCCCATAAGATCGAGACCGTCGAATCTCCTCTAATACATCCTCAAGTCCGAGTCTGAGGGTTCTTCGGCTGGGCCAGAAGTTTACTTGATGAACCCGTTCCTTCTGCTGGGCCAGAGGTTTAATTAAAGGACTGCAACTTTGTTCTGAAAGGCCGGAAGCAGGTCCACAACTTTTTTTCCCTGGAAAGCTGACGAAGGGCCTTAACTTGTGGTTCCCGCACTAGAGGCCATCGACGGAGTTCGACGACGAGATTTGGGTATAAGTTTTGTGTCTTATGTTTACTCTTCATTCAAACACTCTCACAATCAAACATTGAATTGAGGTAGCTCATTGATTTTAATTAATTTAATTTACATTTATTCACTGGTTTATCGGACCAGTTAATCTAATTGCTTTGATTTGTTTTCTCATTTTAAAAGATAAGCGCGGCTGAATAACTTCATTCTTTTCATTCATTAGTCGGCAGATATAACTGCTCTGAATTTTATCTTTTTATCATATGAATCAAGCTAACCATAGTTTTAATCTAATCTGGTGCTTTTATTAACTTCTCTAATTTTTTTTGATCTAATCATTGTGTCCGCTCATTGCGGCATATTATCACCATCAGTGCAGCTATTAGCGCACGCATACCTAGTTGTAAGAAGCTTAGTCTGCGTCAAGTGATCACTTTGATAAGTAGTGTTTAGTGCATTTAGTGATAAGGCATATAGAACCGAGGTTTTCCAACTGAATTGGTCTCTGTACGTACAATCTTCATATTGTACTCTGTTTATTTTATTAATTACTTTAAGTCATTTAACATTCTTTTGTCTACTCATCCACATTTTACTATAACCATTTTCTCCAGATAAATTGTTGCTGTGTTTGCAAAACAAAAGGATTTAGTAGCAAATATAGTGTGCATTAAATTTTTAGATTGTGTTTTCTTGATAGATTAAATTGGTTGATTATAGTGCCATAATTATTCTCATTTTCTTGAAAGTTTGAAATTAAGTACTAAGAACCGGTTAATTTTATGAACGAATCTAGCCACTCGGTACAACACCTGCCGAGCTTTTTCCGTTTAGCTGGCTAGAACGGATGGCGCTCAAACGACCCCACGACAGGGGCCGGGCTTTGTAACGCGACTCTCCGGGCTGCATTTTTCTATACGCCACACGTGATCGCAACTTGCCATATGACGACTGCAATATAAATGTTAGTTTTATAGTACCACCGTTACTATCTCATATTATCAGGAAAACGTTTCGTTTTAAAATATTTGAACACTGCATGCCTTGCATTTTAAGATCCTTTACACGAGTAGAGCACTATGTAAAAATCGGCCTCTCCTATTGGTCGATCCGCATTGCCCTTCGCTCGCTTCGCTCGCTACGGGGGCTCAAGAAAAGGAAACTAACCAGGTGCTAACCCAAACTAACCCAAGACATATCTAAAATTAAGGAAAAAACTGTTTAGAAACATAATCTTTAAAAAAATTATAAAAAAAGCAACGGGGTTTGAACCCGGGCCGTCCAGGTGAGACCCAACCATCTAAACCTCTCGACGACGAGAGCTCTTGCCACAAACTGATTGCATCACGAAGACATATTGTACCCTTCGCTTGCTCCGAAACGAACCCAAAACTATATTTATATTATAGTCGCCTTATGATCCGATACGATCACGTGTGGCGTTTAGAAAAATGCCTCCGGGCTAGGTTCATTTTTTTTAATTAATTGGGGAAAAAAAATCTGGGTTCAATCATAAAAAAACGTGTTGCAAGTTATTTTGCTATGGCCAGTGCATAATGTTGAAAACTGTGTGCTTAGACTGACTTGTGTTAATCCCTTGTTATTATGCCTTGTCAAGTCCCATGCTCTTATTCCATTAAAAAATTATAATAAAAATGTATAGGTCAAAACTCCCTAAATGGAATTTTTGATGCATATTTAACTTCCAAAATATTCACCCACGTGTTGTTTAATGCCTTTTTGGCGTTTGTAATAATTTAAACAGCACTGCGGGGTGAAATTCATTCTACATTAATATTTGAATATATGATGATACAAAGATTAAAGGGTAAGGTAGGGTTTAGGCATATGCTGGGACACATCCTCGAAAATGCCTGTAAATCAAAGCCAAAAAATACTTTGAATTAAGTGGAAACACAGCTAGTTAAATCAGGCGCAATATACCTATGAACCACAGAGGACGAACTCCTATTATATAGAGTGACTCAAATATATGATAATCATTTTTCAAATATATTTATGTCAGTATCGAGTTGTATATTTTTACAGATAAGCAACTGGTTTTTTTTAGCTATAGAAAATTGCCGCGTTCCAAAAATAAAAAATACGATGCTTGCAAAGTTTTTATTTTTTAACTTTCTCTACTGGAAATATTTGGGACATCGGGCGCAAATATTGCCATAAAATGGTAATAATAAGAACCGTTGTTTTGGACAGAAAAATATAATGGCGCCTATGGTCATATGAAACGATCTTTAGAAGTTTTAGTGGGTTCTGCATACTCTTGAACAGTAAAATGAATTAAAACTAAAATAAATCAGCAATTTTTTTATTATTTTTGCCTCAAGCCTTCTCATATTTTAATATTGATAAAGCTCTTGATAAAGGGAATATATATTTTGTTTCCTCTTGCGCTATGGAGTTTAATGCTTCATTGAGAATACCTTTATCCGATACAACTAGGCGTATTTGCCTGTCGATCGATAGAAAAAAGAAGAAAAAGCCATAATTACTATTAATTTTATTTATTATTACTACAAACTCTTTCAAGTTTTTAAAGCTGATAATGCTGTTGATGAAAGCAATAAATCTTTTATGTCTCTTTCTATGTTGACTTTATTGCTGGCTTTCGCTTTGATGATTATACTTTAATTTCGAAGGAAATTAGGACACATAAATCTTGAAATGAGGAATACAAATAACCTTTTTGAGGGTTTTTTAGGTCAACTTTTTCTACCGTGTTCCTTTCATTCCTTGAAAGATATAAAATTTTAATTAACGCTTCATTATCATTGTCTGTATCTGAAGTGTAAACTGTAGTCTGACTCTGAGTGCGAATCGATGTTGATTTTGTCTAATTGTGTCTTGATTCGAATTGGTCCACAGGTGCAGTTATCGTTTTGGTATAATTTATACGATTGCGGGTTATTATTTGACTGGAATGTTAAGTCACGTTTACATTATTAAGGCCGCAATTTTCCTTTTATTTCAATCCATCTTCAGTAGTATGTCTTATAAGGCTGGATGCAGTTCTGATTTAAGAACTGCGGAATAATGCCTTCTTCTAAACTACACTCCTGAACAAAAGATCGTCCTTAGTCAATTTTAAAAACCCTTTCAAGTTTTTCATCGAAGTTAACGTGTTAACCATTATGAAACGCTAAAAGTTATAGCAGTGTTGACCAATGTAGGCAGCTTATACAAATATCAAAAAATTATGAGCCTGTTAGGCTATACCTTAAAAAAATTCATACAGTTCTCTGTTTTTATCAATTATGTTACACGATAGATATTAAAAGTAATTATTGACAATTTCTCTTACTTTGCTATTGTGAACTACTAAAAGCCATTGAAACTACCAATTAATTATCACCCTGGAAAATATTATATACACATTCATGATACTTTATAAACAACGCTAACGAACAGCGCAGCCAATTATGAACCTTAAAGTTGAAAGGGCTAGCAGATTTTATGATATAAATAGTCAATTGGACCATCAGTCTCTCACCTCTACGCCTCTCATCTACTGAAGTCCACAGGGACGCAGTTGTAGCTCTAACCATATTCTAATCTTCAGACACAACTCGGAAAGTGCAGCTCACAAGAACGTAGATTTTGGGGGATACCCGCCTAAAAAGTACTAAAGTCGAATCTAGGATAGATCTATCAAAATTCTAAGTCAAATGATTTTTAAAGTTAGATAGTTATAGTGACTTAAAATGCTGAGTGAAATTAAGATAAACTATGAATCTTAAATAATTGTCTCATGAATTAACCAAACCATAAAATAAAACACAACACCACTCATAAAACACTTTATTAGAATACAGGAACCTATAAACAATTTAAACCATACCTCAACCGAGAAGGACATGCATGTTTTAGTAATCGGGTATAGTCTAAAGTCATTAATTTTTTCTTCAAACTTCTTCTGAACGGTTACTTACATCGTATTATTTTGTCAGCATTTTATCTCATTAGTATTTCCCACGTAGACAATAAGCCTTAGTATTACATCCGATAAATTTTTCTCTTGAAAATTTGCATGATTACTACGGTGCATTTAAGTGCCCGAAGAACAAATTTCAATACTCAGCTGTTTCTTCAACGAAAGTGCGTTATAAGAAATAAAACTCTACAGAGATAAAATTAACACATATTTTCAGGGAAAATATATTGACTTTTACTTTCTATGCGGAAGTAAAAGACCCACCTGTCAAATGCCTGAGGGTTTAAAGCATAACATATTACATATTCACATAATCCAAGAAGGATTTATGTATCATGCAAGCCACTCGCAAATAATAATATACTGTATGATGATAAATGATTCGCAGTGCCATATGCGTATCCCTTAATGATTGAAAGTGACAGCTCCTCAATACTAATAGGTTTGTTTGCGTCTAAGAAAATTATGCAGGCTCAGACGTGTAGCCTTTGTAGTACCTACCGAATCGACATAGGCGCTCTGTCCACTGGGTGATGTATATTTCATTCTGTATTCACCATGGTCCTTAGCATCTGTTTGGGGGTAAATGTGCTATATGAAGCTATATCTCGAGTATCATGTTCTTTCTCTACAAGTTTGTGAAAGCTTTCACTTTAGTATGGTATGGTGTGGTGTGGTATGGTATGGTAGAGGGGTCGCGCGGCAAGATTTGCCCTTGTTGACCACAATTGATCTTTTGTGTATACCTTTCAATGTAACACGAAAATTCCTATCTCTTTCGAGAACCTCAAAATATTTTGAGAGTTGAGCATTTGCAGATCTTCGGGCGTCACAAGGGCATTTTCGAGATGTCTCGGCCTTTGGCGGGTTAGTCCGACATTCGCAGATTAGTTGCTCTGAGGTTTCAGTCATAGTTTGGCAAAATCTGTATTGCTCGTCAGTGATTTTCTTCATTTTCTTGAGGTGATAGCTCCGGGAGCCATGTCCAGTAAATGTGTCTCGTTCCTCTTTTTTTCACAATTTCTGAGCTCATTCATTACGTACCCTCTAGTGATGCTACAGAATATTTCAGGCCAACAAAAGGCAGTCTCTGCACCGTTCCGTGTAAGCTGCTTAACAGCTTCATTGTCTTCCACACTCTCGTGCCTTAGCCCACATTAGGCTGAGTCTGTTTTTGTCAGTCAGTTGATCTGCAGCCATCTGGCAATCCCACATTAGCCAGGAGTTGATTCTGCTTGTTGCAAGCGCTTTTGACTAACTCATAGGATATAGATCCTTGTACCATGTAAGCATTTTTTTCACATTGAGAGATGGCTATCTTCATATCGTATATCTATATCTATATAT
>JAEQML010080544.1:0-11554 GCA_016904865.1 Pissodes strobi | reverse complement strand
GCACATCAAGTTGGCTAGTGTCCACACCACTCTGAACTAAAATACGTATTGGGAATTATACGAGAATAGACATTCTTTAATTTTTTCTGACTTTTCTGATGGGGTGCCAATCAACTATATTACCACTGAAGGATTCCCTATAGTATACCTAATCACCCTACTAAATGTCATCAGTATACTTCATCTTGGCTAGTACCCAGACCTCTTTCAATTTTGATGAGTTTCATGACAAATTACAACATATTCACATTTTCCATTAATTTCGATCACCCCTGGCGGTATGGATCTCCATTTTCCATCGCTGGCACTTACAAAAACATTTCTCTGATCCTAGGAAATATCACACTCGGAAATCTATTAAAATCATATTCATTTTCGGTACATAATACAAATTTCCGGCCTTGAATTAACTAGTAGGTTTTGCGTTTTCACGTCATTTTATGGCTGGACTTTTATGGATAACTTCACTTTAACGCCAATTTTACAGTTTCCATATTGATTTTTAATTTATAATAATTTAGTTTTGATTTGTCTGCGTTATTTTTCTCATATGTACGGGGTTTCTGGTTATATTTGAAATGATAGCTAAAATCTTTATTTGAAGAATTAGCATACCATATCAAAATTAAAATTTTTAGGGCTTTACATGAATCGTAAGAAGTTGCTGTAAAAAACATCCACTTCGTTACTTTAAATGGCACACCCCGTATACGGTTCATTCAGTGGCGGATCTAAGGTGACGCAGACGACGCACTCTGCGTCGGGCCGCGAAGCTGATGGGCCCCCACGAGAAGCTAAACATCATAAAAACAAATCAAAATTAACCGATAGATCCCAGATAAAAAAAAAGTCGCGTGTAACACAGTACACGGGTAAGAAATACTTCTTTACCAAAATTAGCTTAATAACATTAACCTATGGATCCAAACACACTGCGAATATATAAGAGAAAATCTGTTATAGTGCAAAACGGGTAGGTGTCCTCTAGAAGCCCGATTCAATCGCGACGAAAGACGTGAATTGCGTTAGATTTTATGGTCGGACTACTAGTACTATCGCTGTCTCTCTCGCCTCCTATTCGGTAAAGGCGAGTCCAAAGATAAAAAGCGTACTTGAATAGAAGAATACCGAAATCCAATAGCCAATATATTAGTTGTTCAGAAATGATGGGCATGTTGTACAGTAAAAATATGATTGAAGTTTTTCCAAATTTACATATCGCCTTAAAATTGTTTCTAACAATCTCTATTACAAGCAGAGAAGTCATTTTCAAAACTTACCATAATTAAAAATAAATACCGAACTTTGATGCTTAAGGGAAGACTCCAGTACTGAAGTATTTTGTCAATTGAGAATGACCTTACTGCTTCACTGTCTTTTGACCAGGGACCAGGCAATAAGGCAATTTGCGTCGGCCAAATTTATAATAGATTAAAACTATTTTTGATTTATTGTTTATTTTAGTGAAAGCTGTTTTTTTGTTTTATGATTTTTGATATTTCATTTTATTGCCTTGAACGTGTAATATCTTATTTTTAAACTAACTGAGAAAAATGACAAACACTGTGTCATAAGATCAATGCATTAGACCAGCACATTATTTATTATCGTTCGCTTTCTAACACATTGATCTTATGGAACAGTTTTTGCCATTTTTCTCAGTTAGTTTTAAAGATAGAGGTATCACACCTGATATATATTCGACATTATCAAAGAAGGGACTATCCAATAAATGAACCATATGCGGGGTGTTCCACTTTAAACAAAGTTTACTAAATAAAATATAAGTTCCCACACTCTCGAAGCACGCAAAGCCGGCAAAATCCCTCTCCTCGTCCCGCTCGAGGGGCCAGTCACCGCCGATGCATACGCATACACACACAGTTGTTCACGGTATTGGATGGTACAAAGTACAAAGTTTACAGAATATGCAGGTATCTGCGGCACACTTGTGATCTCAATGCATCAAAGTTCGGACAGTGAATGAGGCAACTTATATTTATTCTGTAAACTTTGCTTTAAATAACGAAATTGATGTTTATTTTTTACAGACTTGATCGTTAATTGTGTTTCTTTTTTTAGCAAATTCTTACAATTCAGGTACAGCCCTAAAACTTATATTAAATTTGATATGCTATGCCAACTCTTCAAATAGAGATTTTGGCTATAATTTTAAATATAACCAGAAACCCTGTACGATGTCTGAAGAGTTTCATGTGAATAATAGGTTTTTTGTTATTTATTAATTTATATTTATAAGATAAGCTCTTTATGACTGAATCGACAGCTAAATATCTAAAAATAAAATATGAAAATAATAATGAAGTATGGTTGATATTGACGCTCTACTGTACCAACAAATAATATTAACGACTGGTGATAAAAGCTAGATCTTAAAATATGTCTATACCTAAGCATAAGAGATAACATCTCTGGTGGTGGAGTTGGCTCTCGGGTATAGTATTTTTCTTAGCATATTGAGAAATCTTTTCCACAAGGAAATAGAAGTCTTTAACAGACATTCTATTGTAGTTTCCAATTTTTTTCTCATCATTACCCTCATTTCTTGCACGAAACTATGAAATGCTCTCTGCGTCCATCGTGGTTTAAAGATCTCACAGACAGCAATAGACTTATTATTCTTTTTCTCGTATCTTAAGCAACAAGTAGGCTCCTAATACACGTCTACATTTAAGTCGGCAATAAAATACCTTCCTATTAAAATTTTAATTATTAATTTAGAAAAACACAAACAGGAAACACAACCCTCTTAACATAACCCTGGAATTGATTGCATTTGGCTCCACAAATGATTAAATTTGGTTTGAATTGTTATAGAGCCACTTCGGCCCAGGCTCAAGGATGTAAACTGCACAAGCGCAAGTTTAGTGACCCTAATGAAATGTGTACCTATATTTCTTCGATTCCATATCAAGTCGGATATCGTTTTCAAGAAAAGCAAAAAACTAAAAATGAAAATGGTTAGCAAATACAATAAAACAGTAAAAAGCTCTTGCAGATTGTCAGGCTTTGAACTGACTTTAACCTATCGCCAAACACACATGTCACAGTGAAAATTTTAAATTTCCTAGAAACGCCTTCGAATTTCGTCTTCGTATGAAAGATCACTTTTTACGACTTTGTTTTTATAAGAATTCGGGATTAGTTGCTTTATGAACTCTGCTTATGAAGTTTAACTGCAAAAAACGCAATGAAAAATGGAAGTAATTATCGATGGCAAAAAGTTGCACAGAAAATAAGAAAAACGTCGCACCACAGATTTTTCCTACGATTCAGCCAATAAGTACATCATAGTACACTTCTGCAAATAAATAGCATTTTAGTCCATGATAGTTCGAATAACAAATGTAATAACATTTGCGACACTTCAATGATACATTAAACAGTCTACTTTTAATAGTATTTGCAGTAAAAAAATATTGCAGCATGGTAGATTTTGGCCAGCTGTCCTGTAAAACATATTTGATAAAATTTACTAATAAGATTTATTTTATGCTTGAAAAACTTAAACGGAAGCTTATAAACTCAGATTTTCGTGGGCTTTAATTTAAATGGCATTTTTCATCCGGCTTACGCAATTTTAATCAAAACTTTCTGTAAACATAATCTCAAATTTAAATGCATAAGACGATAATTTTATTTTAAGCGCTCCTTTTTGGCGACCACGGAAATAATTTGTTATTTTCCGCGTGGCTAGGTAACCGTTTACAGTTTAGAATCGCTGATATTAAAATTTTATGTTTCTAATGAAAATATTTTACTAATTTTGAATTTTTTTGTTCAAGTTTTGTCAAGATTCGACATATGAGACATTTTATAATATTTTGAAACGTTAATATTTAAATAGCTCTATAATTATAAAATTGATTTGGATATTAGGTAGATCCGGATTGAAAATAGTGGATTGCATAGTGTGATTATAAGTTTACTTTGAATAATTTTAGTACTTTTAATTGGATGCAATAAAAAGCAACCTGAGGAAATGAGTCAGTTGATACACCCCTCTAAGTTCTAACTTCTGTTAATTATGTTAAAAAGGGATAAGCATTACAATCTGCGCTCAAACAAATCGATCAAAACAATTAACACATACTGCATAAAAACTAATACTAGTACAAGTTTATTTATAAAACTAATTCTTCATCTTGTCTTGATATGTCCGCTAGCCAACACTCTTGTCACATAGAGGTCCAGCTCTTTACTCGTCTTTTGGGTGGTCGGTCTGAAGGCCTTTGGGTTTGGGTTTTGGTCTTTGATTCATTTCGCTATCCTAGCTAATATCCGTTTCAGAACCTATAAAGTAACTAAAATGGGGCATTTCGTCCAGTTTGGTTAAATTTCATGGTCGTCCATAGGCGTAGGTAAACTTTTTACCTATATAGTCCTTTTGCATATCTAATGAGGTTTTGTTACTCTATAGATTACATTTATGAACCTTTTAAATCCCTGTCTTTCATTTACATACCTATTGAGGCAAGTAATCAAGACAGATTATAAACACTCCTTAATGATGTTTTAAACATGTAAGTATTTGCTGTTACAGTATTTGCTCACAGCATTATAAGAATATTAACAGAATGCCAACACTGACTCTAACGAAAAGATGTTCTAATAATTCTTCACTATCAGTGAGCGAAAAAGTTATTATTTTAAATGTACACGAATGCATAAAGGACAAGAAACGTTGTGAATGATGTTCCCGAATAACGGGAATTGGAAAGTCCAAGATTTTTAAATTATTGCGGAAGATAAAGGTAGCAGGTTAAGTGGAACCTCTCAGAAAAAGTTCCAGGAGGAATTCGAAGAAAAGTTCACTTTTTTTATTTTAAAAAAGGAATACTCACCCTAGATAAAATTTTGATATCCAATATTAGTATTCCTTTGATATCTAGAAAATTCTTATGGACGACTTTAAAAAATATGGATTTTGCCTAAAAAAATGCAAGCGCTTTTAGTGGAAAGCGATGAAATTGTTTACTGGCGACGAAAATACTTGAGAATTATAAAAAGTACCGCAACGAGCAAAACAATTTTTTTTATATTGATAAGCGTGGATCAATAAAGGTTATATATAGGTCAAAAAAAAATCGCTAGACAAAAATATAACCAGTGCCCGCGAGGCTTTCATGAAAGGCCTGTCAACGGGTATGAAAGTGCTTTCGGGAAAAGAGAAGAGACTAATAATTGCACACATTGGTAGCGAAGTGGGATTTTGAAAAGAAGATTTGCTAACCTTTCAGTCGTGCGGGACGGAAGATTACCATGAGGTAATTCGGATGTTTTCGAAGACTGTTTTGGTAAAATTATAAAATCTGTTCCGGCTGATTCGGTGGTGATTATGGCTAACGAAAGCTATCATTCACGGCACATAGAGGAGACACCAACTTCATCTTGGAGAAATCAAGAAATTATTATCGTCTGGCTAACTAACAAAGGTATTGAGTTTGAACCCAATTTGATAAAGAAAGGACCACTAGCCATAGCAAATTTACACAAAAATCGTTTTATGAAATATGCAGTGGAAGATAGAGCACAAAAATATATAATAGTAGTAACTGTGTTGCGCTTACCCGCCTCATCATTGGGAACTAAATCCTATAGAACTTATGTGGGCGCAAGTGAAAGGATTTGTAATGAGGCAAAACTTACAATGAAATATGTTAAGCTACTGTTTGGTCGAGCCACCAGAGAACTGGCCAAAAGCAGTCCAGCATGTGATTAAACAGAATGAGGAAATGTGGGATCTTGACAACCTTATCGATCAGACGGACAACCCTATATTATAATGTCAAGAGGTGATGAGAGTTCCTCAGATGATGAAGAATATATCCTATTATAATTTAATTGTTTTATAATAATAATCATTTTATATATGTACGAATCATATTCCGCTTCCGCGCTGGTGGTTCCGGGTTCCACAGTAGGAATATAATATGGACATGATGGTGATTTCAGGATCAAAATATTCCTGAAGCAAACTCCCCGGCCATTCGGATCTCCGGGCGCCGGGTGGCCCTGGGAGCCTTTCATGCAGCATTTCACAGACAGCAAAGATACCGAACCGATTTAGAATAGATTTCTGCAACATAAGATACCTAAATACAAACATAAATTCGGTACACCAACATCCACAAGCAAATAAATCACACATACTAGCCCACACAAGTATGTTCTACAACAACAACAGTAAACTTCCCTTATCCTGGTTACGACTTACACACCCGATTTAGACATAAGTTCGGAATATGCGGAATTTTGTCCGAAGCGACCTTTCATGTCACCGCGAGAAAACACTCGAACCTAACAACCTTGACGTCATGTGGCTTAAGTTCACCGATAAGGGATTAACCAAATTTATATGCTGTCTCTATCGTCCTCCGAGCGATAGAGCCTACCAAAGCTTTTTTACAACACTAGCTACCACTTTTGACACAATAGGGGTCGATCAACCCAATTCAGAAATAATCGTTCTAGGAGATTTTAATGCCCACATACACATGGCTCAAACATCACAACAAATCCGAAAACGAAGGTAAAGAAGCTGAAGCATTTGTCACCAGCTGCGGGCTTACTCAAATTGTGGACGAACCAACTCAAAACTCAGAGAGGGGCGAATTCGCCACCCTCCTGGATCTTTTTCTAACCACCAATCCTGACCAGTACACAATTACAGTTGGTCCGCCATTAGTTACTTTCGACCACAAACTTATTACAACACGGTTTGTGAATTGCCACTTCTACAGAAGGATCCTCCATTGCCTCGCAAAATCTGGCATTACAATTCTGCAAACTGGGACGATCTAAGAGAGTTCTACCTAGATTTTCCTTGGCTCGACGTTTGCTTTGGCACTGATGATCCGTCAGTCTGCTGCGAGCAGATTACGCACGTAATATCCTCAGGAATTGAAGCATACATCCCAAATTCCATCAAGTTACCGTCAAAAGGATAGCCCTGGTTCGAGAGAAGATGCGAAAGGACTGTAGGTGGGAAACAGCAAGCCTTCAAGTACTGGCAGCAAAATCAGACCGCTAAAATCGCAATTATTTTGTCGAGGCGAGAAACGAATGCAAACGTGTGATCGACGAAACTAAGGACAAACACAATCAAAAGATCAGGAATAAACTTTTGCAATGCCTCAGTGGCTCCAGGAATTTCTGGTCGGTTGCAAAGGCAGTAAGTAATAGCTTTACAAAAACGTCTCTCCCACCTTTGACAGACGTAGATGGCATGACGGCGACTACAGCCAAGGAAAAAGCAAACACGCTCGTCAAAATATTTCCATCGCACTCTACCTTAGACGTCCCCCAAGGCAAGGCTCTTCCCATCACATCGAACACCAACACCAACATGGCAGAAGCCAAGTTTCATCACCGTGATATTCGTAAAATCCTCAAAGAACTAGGTACGCAAAAGGTGTCAGGACCGGACGAAATACCTGCCATCGTGTTAAAGAACTGCGCCAACGAACTAACACTCGTTTTTCCAGACTTTTTTCTCTGTCTTACCGAAAAGGGATTTACCCATCTTCTTGGAAACTCGCTCGAGTGAAACCTGTTCGAAAAAAGGCAAGAATACAACGCCCTTAAACTATGGCCCAATTGCCTTGATTCCCATAATCTCCAAAGTCATAGAACGTGTAGTCAATCAGTAACTACTGAAGTACCTCTAGAACAACAGAATAATCAGCAATAATCAATACGGCTTTCGCAAAGAGAGATCGACAGGAGATATATTGGCCTATGTCACTCATATATGGAGAGGCATTCGACAGAGTTTGGCATAACTGATTGCTCAACAAACTGCCGATCTCTGCGCCTTGCAGTTGATGGGCACATCTCAGACAAGTTCATCATCAACGCGGGCGTGCCTCAGGGCGCAATACTTTCACCAACTCTGTTCCTCATCTACATTAATGACCTGCTGACCGAAGCAAATTATCCTGTTTACAGTTTTGCAGATGACAGTACGCTTCTCTCCCAATTTAGATTAGAATAACCCTTACCAGCGACTGAAACTTATCACCGCAGACAGGAGCAGATTACATCAGTTAATCAAGACCTGGAGAAAGTTCAAACTTGAGGCGACAGAAATTTCATTCAGTTCAATGTAGCAAAGACCCAAGCAGCCAAGTTTAACAAGAGGGCCGATACAGCGGGCCCTGACATCATTATGGCAGGATCGACCATTCCTTCATCCTCGCAAATCGGACTACTGGGTGTCTCGGTCAACAGCAATATGTCCTGGCATGACCACGTTGCTAACATCGCAAAATCAACCTCCCAGAAGCTTGGTCCGCTATTTCGCACAAAAAACTGTATACACCGCAGAAGTTGTTCTTGCTCAACAAACCGCAAACATCAACAATCAACATCTTCGCACACACACCGCTCGTCGAGCGTCATAGAATCTCCCTTTAGTGTGTGTGCCACTGCCATTAAAAATATTACATATATTTATTATTTTATTAAAATAAAATTCCTTAAATTTTAATTCTTTCTACGAATATCCAACCTGCACGCCTTTGGCATAGAATTTTCAGTGTTTATGAAGGCAAAACGCATTAATTGACCCAGAACCAGGTGGTACTACTTGCCTTGTAGTCATTTTTCATATCTAATGAAGTTTTATTACTCTATACATTTCTGAAGCAGACTATAAACCCATCCTGTCTACATGGTCACTCCATTAGCTCTTATCTTATGACGTTTCCTCTGACATGATCGTGAAGTGTAACTCCTTTTACTGTTCTCAGTGTTTTTATTTCCGTTGGTATCATCAGACTATTAATTTTTTTATCTCTTTACTCGATTTTTAGCTGCATTATGGGCCTGACATAAGTTTTACAAAGTCCTAATTTGCGGTGTTTTTAAACATAAATGGAACACGTAGATAATCCTTATATTCTGCTATTAGTGTGCATAGCATAGCATCATTTATGCGCCCAAATTTACACAAGCTACAGAGATTCAAGTCATGATTATTCTA
The DNA here is from genome assembly GCA_016904865.1 of Pissodes strobi. Taxonomy (NCBI): domain Eukaryota; kingdom Metazoa; phylum Arthropoda; class Insecta; order Coleoptera; family Curculionidae; genus Pissodes; species Pissodes strobi. Next base: position 2,547 of record JAEQML010080544.1, on the reverse strand, counting down.
TTAATCTAACTTACCCTGCGGCCAGTCCTACACAGTAGGAGGCGGATCGCTTTTGAACCGGATACCAAGTCCAGAAAACACATCTTATGTTGTTTGGGTAACGCCCCTTCAACAGTTTTGCGAAATTAGTGATCATACGACTGCTAGTGATTGCATCTTGTTTTTCAGTTTAGAAGAGATGAGGAAATTTCTAGGGAAACAAAACGAAAAAACCCTAGTTATTTTTGACAGCACAACGTGGATTATATACAAAATGTACCACAGAATGTACAATATATACAAAGAATAGGCCTCTTATGTGCCCATATTTTAGTAAGAGGGCTTAGCGTTATATGTTATACTTCTCGACATCTTCGGGGAAAAATTTTAGGGGTGTTTGGAACAAGGCTCTTTTATCGCCTGCACAGGCCTCAAGGAGGTCTGCGTAATCGCTCATGGCCCGTACCAAAACTCCGAGAGATTGACTAATGAATTAATGCTATTAGTAATACTTTGAATTTTAGAAATATCGCTAATTAAAGGCATATCAAATGATTGATTTCTGGTTTATCGGTACTTACATTTGTTTCGTCATGCTATTAGTGTGGCATCATTAGCCTAATATAATATTAAAACAAGTTTGCTACCCATTCAGTAGTCTGCATCGTTGAAAATTATTACGATTAGTCTCTCCTTGTGCACTGATTTCATCATTAAGTCCAAAAATTCCCCCGTTGTATGTATACAATTTTGATGCCTTGTTCACTGCTACATCTAGAACTTTTCTCTTCCTTGGCTTGGTTGAATCTTGTGTATGTGCGCTTATTCTTTTTTCAGGTAATATTCAAATATTTGTCGATATCATATTATACATCCTCGAACATTTCTTCAAATATTTTTTGTATCAAAATTGCAACTTCATAGCTCGTTTATTTCTTTGCCGCAATATTTACTTGTTATATTCTATATTTCCTTTGCCATTCTTTTTAGTTTCTGATAGTGACTAAATGTGAACTTAATGTTTGTTCATTTTAAGAAGGATTTCCGCGACTTTCTTGATCCACGATTTTTTATAGTCGTTTCCGTGCCTTCGCCATGCCATGTTGTTTCTACGGCCTATCCGTCTTTGTTTCGAAGCTTGATTAGCACTATATGTCCTTCACAGTAGATGGTGTCCCTCCACTTTAACTGGGCTTAATACCGTGAGTGACTGGGAACAAATCACTCAGTTCAACAGATCACATCCCTACGCGGTCTTGAATAAAACTTTCAGCCAGTGCAAAAAATGTCATCCTTTTCAAACCGAAAAGTTAGTGATATTTAAACTATTCAAAATCTACTGTACAAAAAACTGTGCTAAATTAAGTCAAACCTATAAATGATATTGAAGGTCGAAGAATAGTCATGATTTTCAAAGGCGTGTTACGGATTTCTCCAACTATCACGAGAGAGATATATGCCCCGCCCTTTTCTGCATCGTCTTTAGTCAATTCAGCGAAATTCTTTTAACCCAAACTAACCTTAAAAAAGTAAATCGAATCAACAGTTTGGTGACACATGTATAGCCATGCGATGCCCTATGAACTGGTGTTCTAGGTCACCTAACTTGGCACTGCCTGATATAATATATTTATGCAGATATGGTAAATAATTTTGATGAACTTTTGAGCCTAAAACCAGCAAACACATAATAGTTATGCAGTAAATATTTAATAAACTTGCTGGAATTAAAGGAAGATTCTTTAGAGAAATCCACGTTGTTTTTGGTGTATATTTTTTGTTTATTGACTTGTGAGTACAGTTAGCTCTTTAACAGGTTTAAAATAAACTGCCGTTCATATCTTTCGAACATTAAAAATTCGTGGTCCGATTTTGATAATCAATATCATAACTAATAATTGATGGAATTAAATGCGGTTTTCGAAATAATAAAGCCCAATGCTTTACAAATCAGCTGACTTGTACTAAATACCTAAAAAGATCCATATTCAAGTTATACAGGGTTATTCGCAATTGCCTCACAAAATTCAAAATATTCACATCTCTCCCAAATATGCAGAAGTCATTTTTTTATCGGTTTGATGATAGGATAGTAGTCATTGGCTCCATATCTCGGGACGTTTTCGAGATTTTTCATTTATCGATAGCGTTTAAAAAATTGCTTAAATATCTTGAAAATCGGTATATTGGGAAGTCTGCCTTAATTTGAAGCTTCTTTGGTGTGTGTTTTTTTTTTTAATATTTAAATAACATCAGGGCCATCTCATATTAAAGAAGATTATTTTTTTTCTCAAAATTAGGCTATTATAATGTACAGGGTGTCCCAAATTCGAGCCTCATCATTGGGATTTCGGAAACTGGAAGAGATACGAGGTCGGTTAAATGGAGGCAAAGTTGCGCAGTTTGATGCTGATCAAAATGCTACATTACAAGTTTAAAAATTCCGAATACTTCCGAAGATTTTTGGAAAAAGACCGAATATGCGCGATTTAATTTTTATTTTTGACTCCATTTGAATAGCTATAACAAAATAAATTTCACATTTTCATTGCTACTTTTTCTGTTCTT
>JAEQML010080543.1:0-11554 GCA_016904865.1 Pissodes strobi | reverse complement strand
CTTCGGCGGCATTCGTACGTCGCTTCCGATCGAGTTCCCAGATAGCCTCGATATTTAGACGAATTCAATGGGCCTACTACCATTGGCTTCTGAATCGTATCAAATGATAAGATATCCATCTGTGACATTTTGACATTAAAAAGGCAGTTGGGTGTAAAATAGCGATCTTATTTCAAATAAGATCGCCTACCTAAGTTCACCACTGGGTGTAAAATGATTTATGCAAACTTTGAGTTAGTTAAGAAATAATAGGTGATGCAACATGAGGTGCAGTAGACCACCTAGAAATTTCAAGTAAATTTTTTAATATAGTATACAGCCGCCATTTTAAAAATCTTAGCTGCACGTTTCATCTAAAAGCAGTAATCAATTACTTACTTAACCTCTCCAAAATTTCCCACATAGTAAAACTTAGAGATTAGCAAAGAGAAACGCTTAGAAGATCCCATTATCGTTGGCCGCCATTAAACTGATTGACCCCAATTTTTCACGGTGGATTAAGGATGAAAAAAACTTTAAACTGAATGTTCTTGTACTTTTAGATTACATTTTCAGGATGCCCAGCCGCCATTTTGAAAATAATTGCTATAACACATAAAAAATAATATTTATACTTAACACGTCCAAAGTTTACCATAATATTTAGAAAGATCTAGAGGTTTGCAACTAAAAAAATAGGGGAAGGTAACGTGAGATGGCATACTAAGATAACACGGAAGGTGGTGTCCCATACTGAAATAAAATATTATAAAAGCGATACAAATCTGCATAAATATAGTGATTGTCTTACCAAATGCAGCCCTCAAATAGCCAACATACATTTTGTAAAAAAGATATAAAATAAAAATCATAACAAAAATCATCTCACCCAAGGTAACCCGCCTATTTGAAATATTATTAGACCTTATACATTTGGTTTTGGGACACCCCATATATGTAAAGCAAGAAAAAGAGAAAAACAAGTCATAATTGAAGTCGGGTTTTGCGAGGTTTTTTTGGAAGAGATCCGAAAGGATATCGCTCGAGAACGGGGATAGATAGTCAGAAGCCGGTACGGTTTATTTTGGTGAATTGTTTTGCTTCTGTGTTGCAACATCATTACAGGTCTGTAAAATAAAACTTATAATATTGTTATTAACATAATTTGCACAAGTATTTCTTCTATTCTCATGGATAATTCATATTTGATGGCATACCATGTGTACATATTTAATGAAATCGTTTTATGCTGTAAACAACACTGCTTTAAATGAAAACCGAAAATTAATTATTTGCTGTCTTTTCGTGCTAGGATTTTAATATTAGAAAGACTGAGGTGTACGCAAGGGCCATGCTGAATCTACTAACCATTTCCTACCCTAATATCCTAGAACTAAATGTTATGATCATTTTAGAGATATTGGCCCAAATTGCAACTAAATAGCTGGGTAGCCTCCGCATTCAAGGACCTCAGTACCCACCAGCGACATCTGGCTAACTAAAAACAACCCCTTTAGTTTTAAATGTATTGTTGACAAGTGTGGAACTACGAATTGTAGTACGGGAGACAGTAATTTAATTAATTCTTATACTAATAAAGATTATACAGCATAATTCGGTTTAGGAATTTAGATCGAGGGTTTCTCTGCCGTATCTTTCCCCTCGTGAATTCCAGGCTGAGTCCGGCACGTTTTCTCTAATATTTTGGCATGTTTTCTCTAATAAATTAGGTGTATTAGGAATCTGTGGTTTAATTTACATGACGCACCTTTCCCTCAAATTTCCCTAATTGTGTTTCGTCGAAGCGCATTCGGGCTAAGTAAAATTGTGCAAGATATAGTAATAACACAACGTAGGTATTGGTTTTCCTTTTAATCTATTTTGACGCTCATTGGCAAAATAAAGACAAAGCACAACTTTACTTATCTCATTCAACTATGTTGAACTGGCCCGGGTAGGTTATACTACAACACCTAAAGCTAAATATAAAATAAAGATTATTGAGTTAATCGGGTAATACGCCTCGCTCTGCTCCTAGCTCAACAGAATGTCAACGCAGGCGCAATATCGCATGCCTCATAGCATCTTGTAGCGTTGTAAATGCTACCAAACACAGAAATATAGTTTATTCCCTTCCACTGATAGATTTATGTGGTTACCTTACCTTAGAACCTAACACACCTATTTTGAACTTAGAATTTATATCTTAAAAATTAAAACATTAACTATTTCATACTTTGGAGACTTGGAACGCACCCGTTATCGACGAACATAGTTCCGAAGTGTTCGTACAGTTCGTAGCCGTACCTCATTTTCGAACGTTCTCTTGATGGATGTCGAAGATATTTTTGGAATCGACGTGGTCTTCTCTTCCGAGCGATGAACGCGTAGGTAGAGAAAAAGACAAGTTTCGAAGTCCAGATATTATCGTTGCCGTTTTTGACCATCAGGTCCACTATTCGTATTAATTTATCATGAGATAAATTGGCAAGCACTCTGTCATTAATATTTCCTCGTATTGTCGGCAATATCGTACCGTAAATGTATAGGGTTATTGGTTATAAGTGTCACCGCTCCCTAAATTTCTTATTTTTAAAGGTAGGGAGCTGATTTTCTTACTGAATTGTAGGGAATCATCTAAATTTTTTTTACCAGTAATGAAAATATAATCTAAGGTGTTCCACAAAAGCGCATATACTTTTTTAAATAGAACATAGAACACCCTGTATATGACTAGATATTCGGATTCTACGTAAAATCCCGAACAGATTTCATATAACGTACCATATACCTAAGTTCAACTGTTTTGCTGCCAGAAAGAAGTGAATATGGGCATTTAATTTGTAAAGTTTAAATATTAAAGATGGTTATAACGAAGACTTTATGAAGAAATAAGGAGAAAGGTGTCTTAGTATACCACCGGATAGCTCTTGAAAAGTTAAAATAGGAATGTGAAATTGATTTTTACCCACCTGCAAACATTTTCTTGCCGATATTATTTACACTTGGTAAAAAGCCACTTTTCACTTCTTGCTAGCAGCGAAACAGTTGAACGTAGGTATAGGGTATGTTATATGAAATCTGCTCAGAATTTACGAAGAATTCGAATATGTAGTCATATACAGGGTGATCCATTTAAAAAAGTATAAGTTTGGTTCCGTGCGCTTTTGTGAAACACCCTGTATTATATTTTCATTATTGGTAAAAAAATCAGATAATTTCCTGCAATTCAGTAAAAAGTCAGCTCTCTATCTTTAAAAATAAGAAAGTTAGAGAGGGGTGACATTTATAACCGATAACCCTGTACTTTATGTAAAGTGAGGTTCCCTTTTAAAACGTAGGTATGTTACATCTTTGGGTTTCTTTATTAAATAGTTAAAATTATTTATAATTTAATTAGGATCCTTCCTCCACCCAGTCTTCGTTGACCTAGAGAGTTTCTCCAGGTTTATGTCTTCCAGTTTGAGGCCCTTTTGATGAAGTGATGCCTACTCACATGGCGTGACGTGCAGCTTCCAGGAAGCAATAGAGCTGTAATTGGGGCCCGCCAAGTAGGTGTATGACTTAGAGAATAGCCACCAACCACTACTAGTGGATTCCAATTCGGTGTGACCCTATGAGAATGACGTACAAGTAGGCCCTATAACTGCTTATTTTACCTAAAATACCTTACCTTATCTTTCCCAAAACTATTGTTAAATTATTTTAAATCGTATATTATCTTCTAGCGTATTTAATACCGTTTCTTTATCGTTAACTGATTAACTAATAAAGTCTATTTTCACTACCGTATACAACATTATCTTGATTAGCAAACGTAGATTTACCTAAAGTAATGACCTAGCATTTAGTCACCTAAATGATACTTCCTTACTTTAGATAGCAGATTGGCTCATGAGCATGACACCGACGTTCTGGCTCTACAAGAAACCCATTTGGGTGATGGCAACGCAGCGGCTAAATGTAAGATACCAGGATATAAAGCGATATCAATGCTCCTCTCACATATCCATGGATCCACAATATATGTGAAAAACAACCTTTTTGGATTATACTGAGGTAACCTGCCAGGAAATGAATGGCATAGAAATAATTATGATAGCACTCAAAGGACTGACTATTACAACAGTCTACAAACCACCCACTGTAAAGTGGCCAGCACTAGCCTTACCCACGGCCTAGCGGCCGTTTGTATATGTGGGGTATTTCAACAGCCACCATACAACCTGGGTATATACAAACACAGATGAAAATTAAGAAAAACTATCCGAATGGATCGACACACAGGAACTGTATCTAAGGTACGATGCTAAGGAAATTAAAACGTTTCGATCAGGCAGATGGCAAACCGAAACTAACCCTGACCTAACCATAGTCTCCACCGATGAAAACAAACTACCTCTAGATCACACAAGGAAAGTACTCAAACATTTCCCAAGAAGCCAACACCGCCCCACAAAAATCAGCATTGGTGTTGAAATACCAGTTTCAAAATCTATCAATAAACCCAGATGGAACTTTAAGAAAGCTAATTGGTCACAGTATACCCAGGAGGTGGAAAGTAATCTCCGCTAGATACCTCCGAAGGCAGAAAACTACAAAAGGTTTGTGGGAATCCTTATTGGTGCAACTAAACGGAATATCCCGAGGGGTGTAAGACAACATTATGTGCCAGGCTGGGACAAATCTACCCAAACCCCAAACCCTCTACAAAGATTACCAAGAAACCGCCGACGCCGAAACTGGTAAACAGATCTTGGAAGAATTAAACGAAGGCAGAAAGGAGAAATCGAAAGAGTTGACCTCCCAACTGAACTTTACTCATTCTAGCAGAAAAGCTTGGACACTCCTAAGAAAAATGGGCACAGCAACCTACAATCGCAATCCAGAACCGAAGATAGCACCCTCAGAAATGGTACTACACATTAAAACGCGAGCTGAAAAAGTTCGGTTAGAACACAACACCAAAATACAGACAAAGCAAGAGCTAAGCCAAATCGATAACAACCTACAAGACGACACCACCATATCAGACCCCTTCAGCGAACAGGAGATAAACGAAGCCATAAAAATGCTAAAAATTAGAAAGGCAGCAAGACTGGATGGCGTATTCCCAGAATTCATAAAACATCTAGGGAAGCAGGGAAGGACTTGGCTAAAAGAATTTTACACAGATTCACTGAACACCGTGCGAATTCCCCCTCAGTTTAAAATGGCACATACGTTAGCAATCCTCAAACCCGGGAAGCCTCCAGAAGATGTTTCCAGCTATCGTCCAATCGCACTCCTGAGTGTCAGCTTCAAAATACTAGAGCGCCTAATTTTGAATAGGATTCGAGGCACAATAGACAAAGCAACTTCTACATACCAGGCTGGCTTCAGAAGTAAATGAAGCTGCTGTGAACAGGTACTGGCTTTAACATCCTACATAGAGGCTGGATTCCAAAAGAAACTGAAAACATCGGTAGTTTTTGTCGACCTGACAGCAGCGTATGACACCGTGTGGCTGGAAGAATTACTGCTCAAACTAAAGCGGCATGTGCAAAGTAAGAAATTGACAACACTTGTCAAAAACATGTTAACTAATCGATGATTTAAAGTTAGCATTGGACATAGAATAAGCTAATCATTCACCATAAATAATGGACTTCCACAAGGGTCTGTACTCCTCCAGCAGCAGCAGAAGCTATCCTTTCTAGAGACTTGGAAACACTAAACCGATATTACAAAAAGTGGAGACTCTGTCCGATTCCATCTAAGACAAAGCCATGCGCGTTCCACTTAAATAACCGATTAGCTAACCAACAGCCTAACATCAGCTTTTGCCAAAAAAGTGTAAGACACAATTTCTACCCTAAATACCTCGGCATTACACTAGACCGCTCACTTACGTACAAAAAAAAACATCTGGAAAATACGAGCCAGAAAGTCAAGACTCGCAACAATATCATTAAGAAACTGGCTGGGACCTCATGGGGAGCCAACGCATCGACCCTACGCACTGCTTCTCTGACTTTGGTGTATCTCGTGGCTGAATATTGTGCCCCTGTGTGGCAACGGAGTGCCCATCCCAGGAAGATAGATGTTCACCTGAACGACTGTATGAGAATCGTCACGGGTACTCTGAAATCTACACCGATTCCCTGGCTGCATACTATCAGTAACATTCCACCACCAGAACTAAGATGGAAGGATGCCACTGTAAGAGAACGGGCTAAACTACAACATCCAAACCACCCACAGGACCTCCCAATTCACGAGACCCTAAACAACCCTCCACCAAACCGCTTCAAATCCCGGAGCCCCCTATGGGCTGAGGCGGAACATAACTCCCAGATCAAAGAAGACTGGCGCCATAAATGGAACGTGGCACCAGTACACAAACATGACATAGTAGACCCCACACTTGCTCTACCAGACTTTGATCTGAAGAGAAGCACCTGGAGCAGTCTCAATAGAATTAGGACAGGCCATGCAAAATGCAATGCCATGATGTATAAGTGGGGACTTCGCGACTTTCCAGCCTGTGACTGCGGAGCTGATGAGCAAACCGTGGAGCATATTGCCCGGGAATGCCCTTTAAGGAAGTACCTGGAACCATTTAGAGACATTATCAATGTGACACCCCCTACACTGGATGTAGAGCTCTGACTGAAGTCCTAATCACATCTGTCGTCGCAAATATTACTTACTTTTTTACTTATTTATACATGCATGTTTTTTTTTGTTTTTGTGCTATGTTGTATTTTGTTCTATATATCATGGTCACTGACATTTATACTTTTAAATTGATGTTGCTATAATGCCATACGATAAATAAATAAAGTAATTTTAGATAATACATTTATTTATTTTATTCTTATCGAACTTACCGTTAAATGGTTTTTAATCGTTAAGTATATTTTATCGTATTTATTACCGATGCTTTACGTTATTTGTTGCGTTGAGTTTCTGCAATTTCTTTTAAGATTTCTCGATATTCGTATATGGGATATTTCTCTAAATTTTACTATCCTAACTCTACGATCCACACCTATAAATATTAACACCGCTGAGTGAACCAGGCATATGGAACGTTGTTAAGCAATTAACTAATTGCGTTACAATACACGAAGATACATGTTGCAAATAGTTTACCAAAATCCGTACAACTTTTATATTTACCAATTTTTCCTAGTGCGAAAAGCAAAAAAGTTAAGTTATACGCGTTCACCCAGTACACAAAATTCGAGGAAATGGTAATCAATTATTACATACCGGCCTCGTTACCAACCGTAGTATCTTTATTTAAAGAAACACCGTACGCAATTGCTTTTTATCAATACTAACGTTTAACTAATTGCTAAATATCTATCAAACCTACCCTGAAGATAGAATCGAAAACGAAACCCCCAGTAGCAATATCTCAATCGACCCTTGTATAAAATAAAGTACAAAATAGAGCTTATCTAGTCCGCTAATGATAAAATGAAGCAACGCTATACGCGATCCGATTACAAACTAGTGGACGGTCGGGTAAAGCGGTCTGTGCGGCTGCGGTTAGACGGTGGCACGGTTTGCGGTCTCCCCTAACCGCCAGCCTCGGTCAAAGGGGCGAGAATGACCCTTCTCTGTCCCTCTTTACAATTTCCTCTGTTTAATGTTAGAGCACGAAGGGTTAGTTTGCTCTTAATAAGGAATTTTCGGGGCAGCTTTCGGCTTAGCCTTTTAGCATATTACAAACATTGAAAGGCACGGAGGTAAATTAGCTATTAGCGACAAAGTTGTGTGAAGATCGATTCGTTTTACGACCGTCTGGAATTGTCGCATTGGCGAAGTAATTTTAATTTCGAAAAATGATGTACTTATAGAGTTTACGATTACCGACACAATTTCAGTGTTATCGAGAAAACAGATTCGTATAGTGTTTAACAACGATTGCCGTGCTATTATCCCGAAACAAATAAAGCACAATTGGGAAAAGTTAAACCTAGATTATGAATGGCACTCGATCGGAACAGCGTCGATGACACGCATTCAACAGTCCGGTTGCATAAATTACCGACCGCAAATGCCACACACACCAAAAAACTTTATTCGCAGGCCTTGGTGACGGCAACCAGATGTTTTTAATGAGCGTAGCGTGACAACGTCGACTTTCTCTTGCCGACTTCGTTCCTTTTTGGAGATGCTTTAGTTTAGCGAATCGGTCGTGCATGGACGGGTCTTGACTCTTGTTTCAGTTTTGTTCGATGCTTTTAGCTCGGCTTTCAACCGCTTGTTATTACAGAAGCGACATTTATTTCAATAGTCACGTCTACTGTGCAGCTCATGATCATAATACCTTTAACGAGAAGAGGTACATTTTTCTTCTGGTTGCTTACAAACAATAAATCTAATTACAACATTTTCGCCTAATTTTATTTAATTAAACCGTCAAAATTTGTGAAAAACACTTTATTTCGCAATAGATAGATAGATAAACTTTTATTTATTCTATATCATAACAATAAAGATACAACAAAAGACCCATGTGGGTATGGAGCATTGTCAACAAAAACATTTTAACAATTTACAGAAATAGCAATATAATGCAAAGAATAAAACAATCTAAATCACAGTATCAAGTCCTGTATTTTTAACATTTAATCCTCGGGGGAACCTTTAACCCCTAGAGGACGCGTCCCCAGGTGGCGGATAGGGGAATACCTCCCAGATATGGGTGGTAGGAGGGAAATCAAATACCTTCCGCCGACCAAACAGGTAGGGCAGATAGGGCTCTTTAGCTGCAGAGAAAGCAATCTATCTAAAGGAAGGATAACCTGAGATAAAACCCAGCCCTACTGGAAGGAGGTTGAGGCGGCGGGCCAACTCCTCGAAAAAAAAAACTCAAATGTTAAAAGACCCAGTCAACAGCCTCGGAACGGAGAGAACTACTTACGACGACACAGGCTACGGAAACGGATGATGAATTTTGCAACTTGGAATGTACAGGGCATCTGCCAAAAGGTAAATGAAGTGATGTTCGAACTAAAAAGGACACACGTTGAATTGGCAGTGTTGACGGAAACAAAAAAGAAGGGACAAGGATCGGAAAATCTTGGATATTACGACCACTTTTACAGCGGAGTGCCGAAAGACAAAAGAGCCCAACAGGGCGTGTCAACTTTTATTTCCAAACAACTACGGAAGTGTATAACATCGTGGGAACTGATTAACGCATGAATCATAAAATTGAATATGACCATGCGTGAACAGGCACTTACAATATTTGGAGTATACGCGATCAACGACGATGCTATAGTTAGGAAAAAAGATGACCTCTTCGAACAACTACATCAAGAAGTTACCAAAGTCGGCCAGGGTAGAGAGATTGCAATATTCGGCGATTTAAATAGCCGTACCGGAACAAAACAATCGGACAGGGTTGTCGGAAGATACGGAGAAAGCAGTGAACGACAACGGATATAGATCAATTATAGATTACCTCATTATACGACAGACAACTCCTTTAATAATCCACGCCGTTAAAGTCTATATAGAGTAGTAATGACCATCTGATTGCAAAGATGTGGTTCCCAATAAGATCAGAAACAATCCCACAAACCGAACAAGACCAGGAACAGTATGATAAAATAGACCCTGTGAAATATAATCTAGAGAGCATGGAATATGAAAGCACAAGAGAACTATATAGACGAAGACTCGACGGAAAGCTTCAAGCCCAACAGTTCGAGAACACCACGGAGCATTATAATCGCATTAAAAGATACTTAGACGAGGCAGCAAAGGAGGCATTAGGCTGCATCGAAGAAAATAAAACCACAAAACCCTACTGGTGAGATGTAGATGTGGAAAAAGATATAACGGAGAAAAAGCATAAATATGAAATATATCTTAACAGCAAAACAGAAGAAAATAGGAGGTTGTTTAAAAGAGCACAAACAGAAGTCAGAAGGAAAATAGTGCAGAAAAAAAATGAGTCGTAGGAAAAGCGATGCAATACGCCCAACTGTTACTTAAAGGAAGAAAAAGTAGTGAAAGCTGGAGACTACTAAAATCTTTGCGTCAAGAAACAAAGATAAGTATATAATATCGCCCATATCCCTTCACAAGTGGGACAATTACTTCAATGACCTACTAACCGAAAACCGCCCGAGTTACAGAGAGAACAACAAAACCAATAATATAGAAATATCCGCATCTCCCATCAGAATCAGCAAAAAGAGGATAAAAACATCTGCACCTACCTTAAAAAACGAAAAGCCCCAGGACCGGGAAACATATACCCGCAGAACTAATTAAATATGGCTTAGACAAACTATTCGATCACCTAGCTACACTGTTCCAAGACTGTATTAATACGGGACAAATCCCGAAGGAATGGACACTATCATACTTGACACCAATCTATTAAAAGGGCTGTAGAGAAAACTGCGACAACTACAGGGGTATTGCAGTAATGATCACCATTGGCAGAATATATGGATGAGTTCTAAAGGCCAGAATAGAACGTGAATATGCCGATAGTGAAGCCGAAGAGCAAGCAGGATTCCGTGCGGAAAGATCAACAATCGACCATCTGTTTTATGTAACACAACTACTAGATAAAATGTCGGCAGTTAATAAGGATGTGCATTTGGTATTTGTCGACCTGAAAAAGGCTTACGATAGCGTGCCACTAGTGACGCTGTGGGAAACTCTGGGCACAACAAACATAAATGTTAATGTCATAAATGCGGTAAGATACCTATATGAAATCTGCCAAATAAAAACGAAAGTTGGAAATAAAATCTCGACGGGATTCGCCCCAAATAAAGGACTTAAACAGGGATGCTGCATTTCACCGACGCCCTTCAAGATATATCTCGAAAAAGCCTTGCTAAAATGGGAGCAGAAGTGTTCAAATATGGGTATTCCACTTAACCACTCTACCTTATATACGCTCAACTTCGCCGATGACCAGATCGTAAGATGTGGAGGATATAGAATATATGACTCGAAAACTCATAGAGGAGTACGAGAAGTGGAGACTCGAAGTGAACATCAAAAAAAAGAGAATGTATGAGCATAAGAGGAACCCAACAAGACCTAATTCTGAATAATGGCCAGCAAATAAAGAATTGCACAGGGAAGAAAAGCTATAGCGATGTTGAACAACATACTCTGGGATCAAAAAATCACTAAAACCAACAAACACCGTATATACAACACTATCGTAAAAACTAAAAACCATTACTACTTATGGCAGCGAAAAATGGCCACTCAAGGAGAGAGCAAAGAAGACACTGGAGGCGATGAAGATGGATTTCTGGAGACGCTCGGCGGGCAGGTCGAGAACCCGAAATGAACGTATACGGGAAATTATGGGAGTTCGGCACAGCATAGTGGAAGAAATTAAAACTAAACAACTTAAATGGTACGGACATGTCCAAAGAATGACTAACGAACGACTGCCAAAACAAATACTAACGTGGAACCCAGCAGGGAAAAGGCGAAGAGGAAGACTAAGGAAAAGCTGGAGAGAGGAAATCGATGGAGAGATCACAGAGAGAGGACTCGAGGAGGACCTGTGGAATGACCGAGAATTGTGGAG
>JAEQML010080542.1:0-11555 GCA_016904865.1 Pissodes strobi | reverse complement strand
GTTATCACAATTTATCCCTGAAATATTCCTCCAAACTATAATAAGCTTTTCCCTGTAGAAAGCATTTAACCCTATTCCTGAATTTTTTTAAATCAGTCAATTTTCTTAATTCGTCAGGTAAGTGATTAAAAATTTGCTTACTTCTAAAAATGGGAGAGTTTTTTGTTAGGGTTGTTTTAGGAATTGGAAGTGGAATAGTTAGGATTTGCCGGGTGGTTCTACAGATGCTTTTTTTAAAAATATCCTTATGGAAATTTTTATGCATTAGACATGCCGTTTCTAGGATAAAGATGCAGTAAATTGTCAGAATTTTATATTGAATAAATAACGGCCTACAGTGTTCTAAATAGCTTACATCACACAGATACCTTATTGCCCTCTTTTGCAGAATAAAAACTGATTGTATTAAATAAGCTGCACAATTTCCCCAAAAGGCAATCCCATACCTAATATGTGACTCTATCATGGAGTAGTATACCATCTTTCCCGTATTAAATCCAAGTTCCCTTACCACAATTCTTACAACATAGCAACGACTTGATAATTTATTGTTAAGTTGGACCACATGACTATCGAATTTTAATAGCCTGTCAACATTGATTCCTAGAAATTTAAGGTTTAATTTATTGTCAATATTCACTGAATCGAGAACCAGATCATCATACGAAAATTTAAACGTAATGATGTTAGTTTTCTTTGAGTTAAAAATTAAAAGATTTGAGTCGCACCAGTCTTTTACTATTTTTAAATCTGCAGATACCGTTTTCTTTAAGGCATCTGCGAATAACGTGAATCTGCCCTCAATTGGTAGCCTGGTGATATCATTTAAATATAGAAGAAATAAAAGTGGACCCAACACAGAACCTTGTGGGACTTCACACTTGTAACAACACTAGTTGAGGAAATGTTTGATCCAGCTCTTACAAATTAATTTCTTCCCGTAAGATATGATGCAAACCAATGATTTGTGATCCCTCTAAAGCCATAAACGTTTAGTTTGCTAAGCAATATATGGTGATTCACGCAATCGAAAGCCTTAGAGTAATCACAAAAAACAGTCGCAACCATCTCATTAGTATTAAGTCTAAGATATATTTGGTTTAATAAATTATAGATAGCATCTTGAGTACTTTTAAATGCCTGAAATCCAAACTGTGCGCCATCCAAAATACTATTTTGAGCCAAATGTATCAACATTCTCCTCCTAACTAACTTTTAACTTTAGATAGCGTCGACAGTAAGGAAATTGGGCGGTAGTTTGAAGGGATATCACAGTCACCTCCTTTGTGAAGCGGAATAACTACTGCTGTTTTTAGACAGTCAGGGAAACTGCCAGACAAAAAAGACACATTAATGCACTCAGCCAAGACATACAGTGCTCCTTCAGGAAGATTTTTCAACAACCGAATTGAAATATTGTCGTAGCCACTTCCCTTGGACTTTTTAATTTCGTTAAATATTTCATAAAGTTCAGGAAGGTTTGTGGTCTGAAATGCAAAGTCTTCTTGAATATCTATATGTGACATATATGAAAGGGGATTATTTTTCCTTTGCAAATTGGATTGTAAGTCATTAGCGACAGTGCAATAAAAATTATTGAGTACATCAGGACAAATTTCGATTTTTTTCTCTACGCGCGGATTTTTACCAGTCAATTCATGAATAATATTCCAGCTTTCTTTTGTTGCATTATTTGAATTTTTAATTTTGCGTTTTGCAGAGTTATAGAAAAATGTTTTGGGAGCTGAAAAAAGGGGTGTCAAAGATCATTAGTAACGAGGCTTTTTGATAACTTAAAAAAAATCCAGTGTGACCGCAACTGTACAACATAATGAATATACTATTGAATTAACCTTGAAATGTGTCCAAAGCAAAGAAATTTCTACTACGATAAGAAGACTTATGCTTATGGGCGCACGTGAAACGGCTTAGAGAAGAGTAGAAGAGACATCAATGCGCTCAAAATATATACGAGTGTCTCGCGAAAGCTTTAACACATGCAAGCTGCTGTATATATATTACAATAAGTAATATTTCACTTTTCGCATGGCCCTCCGCTCGCTACGGGGGCTCAAGAAAAGGAAACTAACTAGGTGCTAACCCAAACGTAACTCAAGACATACCCAAAATCAAGAAAAAAAAACTGTTTAGAGACTAAAAAAAAGCAACGGGGTTTGAACCCGAGCCGCTGCCGATAGCCACACAGAATTGAGACCTAACCATCTAAACCTCTAGACCATGACGGCTCATCTACAAATTGATTGCATCGCGAAGACATCGAATGAAATGCATTTAAAGATCCTTAGATTAATAGAGCACTATGTAAAAATCGACCTCTCGTATTGGTCGATCAATCTCGTATTACAATAATATGTCTTCGTGTTGCAATCCATTTGTCGCAAGAGCTCTCGTGGTCGAGAGGTTTATGTAGTTGGGTTCCACCTGGCAGGGCCCACGAGAGGGGGGGGGGGCAGACGTGACAAATTCCCGGGGCCCGTATCCTTTGGGGGCCCGGAGACAATAATAAAAAATTAAAAATATAGATTGCGAACGAGCTATCTCAGTTGCCTGTTGCCTATTAATATTTATTTTATTTATTTCTATTAGGTGTTGTGATTGTGAATGGTAAGTTTTAATAGTACATAGTATCCTGCATCTCACCTCCTGTGTTCTATATCTCAGGCCCGGCCCGGACCTGCATAGCATAATTGGCGGTCCGGCGGGGAAAAGGGTATATGTTCAAATCGTAAGTTTTGAGATAATGCCGTTTAACTTTCATTCTCTTGCTTTTGGTTGTTTTTTAGGGTAAACAATATTTTTTTGTGGTGAAATACTTCAAATTACCTTTAATATCATTGGATGAACTTAAAAAACAGATTACCCTAATATTAACAGAAAAAGTCTTGACTTATACCTTTTTACACTTTTATTTAAAAAAAAATAAACATATATCCTTTTACACAAAAATAATAACTTAAAAAAACTTAAACACGTCTTTTTTTCCTCTTTTTACATGTCTTCTTCATCACTATCTTCAGTAATAGTATCCAGAACTCCTTTCTTTACGGGCAAAGAATTATAAAAGTTGTGGAATGTGTTATCTATATAGGACAATAACACGATACACAGACTAACGGTATGCCGATTGCAGGTCTTAATATCGCCCGGGCCGCGCATTGACGTCATGCGGGAGGTAGAAATTCACTCGATGCTTCTCCAGTCGCGATACAAGTGTTCTTGTGTATAGTTGTAATTATTGTGTCTGTAGGTACCTTTATAGTGTTATTATATATTTATGTATCTAACAAGCCCAGTGTGTAATTAATAGATAGTTAAAACTGAGACTAAAATGCCGAACTGTGCTGTGGCTACTTGTAAAAACAATAATAAGAAAACTAAAGGTAGTGATATCCGATATTTCCGATTTCCGCAAAATGATGATTTATCGAAACAGTGAGTAAACGCTTGCCGAAGAAATGATAAAATTAATTTAAATAATGGTAAGTAGCAACATATTATTATAGGCGGTTTGGTAGTTAATGCACGAAATTGAAATTTTTGGTAAACTATTTTGATATTAATTCATTAAAAATATAAAACATTTTTAAAAAGAAGTTAATTATTTTCTTAATTTCAAACTTGAATGCGTACTAATAATCATATAAGGCAAAGTTGGAGGCGAGTAACATTTCAACAAAAATATATGCACAATTTTAGGGCAATGCTTGTTTCCCATAATATTGAAGTCTTAAATAATATGCCTATATTTGTTTGTTTTTGTTATTTTTAGCACGAATTTGCTCTATACACTTTGATGAAAGTAGCTTTGAAATTCCCCTTAGACATAAACTGTTGCAATACAATCCAAAAAACAGTCGCATCCTTAAAACAGATTCACTACCTATCTTACATCTACCAGGATCTTCACAGGTATCAAGAAAGACATCAGATAGACAAGCTCGAGAATTCAAAAGAGAACAAAAAAAATTAATTGCTGATTTATTTACAAAATCTGAATTAGAACCTCAAGCTTCGACTTCTAGAGACCATCCAGACCATGCTCCTCAGACTGAAATTGAATATACTGGGTTAGTTTATTTAAAGTTTTAATAAATAAATATGTTTTCCGAAATCACAATGGTTGAGCTCGAAGAACGTAATAAAGTCTGTAAAGCCGCTTAAAAACAAAAATTGTGAACAAAACTTTTCGAGTTTTAATAAATTGTGTTTTATTGTAGGACCCACGCAGAGGAAGATGACGACCTCAAAGCAAAAATTAAAAGTTTAGAAAAAGAAAATGAGGCACTTCGAAGACAAGTTAATACAATAAAAACTGACACATCGCAAAAATACGAGAAGGTACTAGCTAATATGTTTACACCTGGACAAATTAAAAAGTTATTGAATCCTGAAGATAAGAAAATTCGATGGGCTCCAGAAGATATTGCCTCCGCGGTTTCTCTTCGTAGTGTCAGCCCCAAAGCATATAGATATTTGAAGGCAAATAAGTACCCTTTGCCAGCTCTATCTACCCTAAGAAAGTGGGTGTCAACTTTCACTCTAAACCAAGGCATTTTAAAAAACGTTCTTTCTTTAATGCAAAAGAAATCTACCGAGCTAAATGAACTGGATCGCTTATGTGTGTTATCTTTTGACGAAGTATATATTTCAAATAAAGTAGATTTTGACAAAAAGGAACAACAAGTTGTAGGACCCCACAAATCTTCCCAAACATGCATGGTACGTGGCATATTTTCCAATTGGAAGCAGCCAATGTACTATAAATTTGATCAGCCTATGACCAAAGACATTTTAAATGAAATAATTTCAGCATTGTATGAAGCAAATTTTATAGTGGTGGGAATCTGCAGTGATATGGGAGCTGGAAATGTAGGGCTATGGTCGAAGTTAAATGTAGGGCATGATAAAAATTGTGCATTTAATCACCCATCTGACACCTCTTTAAAAATATTCGTATATGCAGACGTTCCCCATTTGTTAAAGCTAATCTGTAACCACCTTCTTGATGATGGATTTTGTTTTGGTGATTCTGTAATTAATGTTGACTATTTTCAAGCTCTCTTAAATATCTCGACTTCAGAATTAACACTAGCTCATAAACTGACCGAACAACATCTAAATGTAAAAGGATCAATGAGACAACGAGTTAGACCTGCTGCTCAACTTTTATCGAACACCACAGCAAAAGCAATCAAATATTGTGGAGAAAATGGACTTATGCCAAAAAATTCTGACTGGGACAAAGCTGCAGAATTCGTCCAAATATGTAATGACTGGTTTGACCTTTTTAATTCCAGAGTGAAATGTGAAGGTAATAACCCATCAAGAAATGCATTTGGTACGAATGAGGAAGAACAAACTAAATTGTTAAATGCTATGACTGAATTAATATCCTCACTTAAGGTAGGAACACATAGGAGTATTATTCAATTCCAAAAAGGTATAATACTTAATAATAGATCTCTTTTGGAGATGTTTTCCTATTTAAAAGAAAAATATAAAATTAAATACATTCTAACGGCTCGGCTTAACCAAGACGTACTTGAAAATTTCTTCGCATATATACGAGGAATGGGAGGGCCAAATGATCATCCTTCACCATTGGATTTTAAGTATAGGTTACGCTGGTACATTCTTGGAAGAAATTCTGCTGCCATTTTTACAGAGAATAGAAATACTTTGGAAAGTGATGAGTCCTGCTTACTAAATGTTTTTCAAGAAACCAAAGATGAGATTTGTATAACTCAAAAAATATTAGCAAAAACATTGCCAAAAAATCAGATAGTAGTAGAAGAGAAACATGGAGAGGAAGAGGAAGAACTTGCTTTAGATGAAAGTCATCAATTTGTGGAACCTGTATATTTAGAGGAAGAAATTCTTTCTGACGACCTCATAAATCTTATGGACAACTTTGAGGTAAAAGAGCAAGTAAACATGGAAGCGTTAAAGTATATTGCAGGATATGTGGCTTTTAAATTTAAAAACAAATACCCATCCTTGGGAGTACCCACAAAGCAGCTAAATGTTTTAGATACTCCTCCATGGTTGCAAACACTTTCGAGAGGTTCACTACTTAATCCTACCGAAGAATTATGGGATCTTGCAAAAAAAATGGAAACCGAATTCTACCAAATGCATGGGACCTTCATAAGTCAAGGAAAAAAAAATTTTTCAACGTTTGGCTGAAAAAACTTTATCTTCATTTGGCAATACATCAGTACCTTTTGAAGTAATCTTATGCATGAGTAGGACACGAACATATATTAGAATAAGAGACATAAATAGTAAAATTAGTTTTCAAAATTGCCAAAGAAAACTTCAAAAGAAATTATCAAAATTTACTAATTTTAAAAAGTGATGTTCTGTATGCTTTGGTATGTAGTACTAATAAAGGATTAGTTTCTGCACATATAAGTATTAACTTCCATTTCTGATATTTATTCACCCGCCAACATGTCCCATAAACACTATACTACTAAAAAAGTAATTGAGTAAAAGCTAAAAAACATGATATTTTAAAATGCCAACACTGTTTCCCATATAACAATACGAATTCTGCCTCCCGCGTGACGTCAGTCTCGGCTGGCGCCATGCGCAAGAACATACCGTTAGTCTGTGTATCGTGGGACAATAACTCCAATAGGTTCTTCTTTTTTTCAACAGATATGACTACAGTACCTTGGTAAGACCGTTGTTTGAATAAACAACGGTAAGACAATGGCCCTGATATGGCTTCAGGGATGCCATTTTTTTTTCGTAATATAGAATTTTGAAGTCTTCTTCAGTATCCAGTGTGGTTTTGTATTCTATAATTCCGATATTTTGGGAATATCTAAACCACTTTATCTCCTTCCATATTACCTTTTCTCAATTTTCGTTAACTTTCTTGTTTTGAAAGTATTGTTTAAAAAGTTACGAAAATTCGAAAAAATCTTCACGTTTCATTTCTTCTACAATAAACTTTTGCTTCTTACCACACGGTAGGATAAGTTGCACCCAGTCTCTAGGAAACACCTATAATGGTGAATCCCTATATTATAACTGCTTAACTTTTTTTTGTCAGGCAGTATATTAAGAATATTTTATCTGAAAAAACGATGGGGAAAAGTTGAGCTTATAGTGTGATCTATAATAAGCCCAGTAACACGCAATAATATTATTGTAAAATACAGGGTGGGCCAATCAAAACGAAACAACGCTGATATTAATTTCATATATCGTTCGTTTTTTAAAAAATCGTTCGGATTGTCCCCCTCGTCATTAGTGTACTGTAAAATTTTCAAAATTTTCCTATGTATAGTTTTCCATAAATATGTAGATCGATTTAGTTCCCTGTATAAATTATTTTTCTCGCTCTTATTACATTTAAAATTGAATATAATTGAATAGTAGTTATCCTTACCTTGCGTAAGATTTCTTGCTTTCTTTAAAATAAGTAGGGTTCTTTTTTAAAACATTATACCCCCAATATAACCAATATACCAAAGATATAAAAAAGTGAATGTAGTTAATTTAGACAAACACACAGGAGAAACACAGGACGACACTCTTATCATGCTTAACTGCCGCGAACATGTGGTTGTCTAGGAAGATATCGACGGGAAAATAGGGATAAGCAGAGATAAATCTGGGGATAAGTATATCACATTTTTAATAAAGAAGTACGCTAGATTTTAACAGTTTTAATTGTGAAAAACGATATAAGTTCATTTAAATATTTGGGTCTGAATTAATTTAAATAATTTTTTTTTTGTGAAAAAGGATATATAGTGCGCCAAGCTAGTGAACCTTAACAACGACTGAAGGGGGTAGAGGACTAGCACGTAAAAAATCTTGCCTTCCCATAGGCGCACGAGGTTATTCTTACCATATTATGATTGATAATATTGATTAGTTTAAGACGTTAAAATTAATTACAGTTTTTTTTATATTACAGTTCTATAGTACAAAATATGTCATATAATAATATCTCATTTTTATAATAAGGATAGTATTCTATGATATTATTTGTTGTATGTATTACATAAATATGTTGTAGTAATAAGTAGAGTTCGTTCCCGAAGGTTTTGTATTGACGTCATTGATGACGTCGCTTAATTTGAAAAAAAAAACGGTTTATCGTAGCTAATTTTTGTATTAAAAGTTAGGCAATATTGAAGCAAGTATGTTCCAAAACGCTCTTTATAGAACGTTCGGAATTGTTTTGTAATAAAAATTTTAATTTAGAGAGTTCAGTTAAGAGAGTTATCCGAAATATATAAAAATTAGTTAACCGCGTATAATAATCACCAAATGCAAGAAAAATATAAGAAAGGTTAAAAATCTTCAAAGATATCATCAAATTAAGGGTCTGATGATATATAGGTTGTGTCGATTTTGAAAATTTCCTCTTTTTCGCTAGAAAAGGGGTGTCCTATAGAGTAGCTTAAGCCAAAAAAATCGGAGGATTCGCCACATTTGAGCCGAAAAAATATCCGCGTTTTGAACCTAAATTGTCCTAGAAGGGCAAACTTTCACTACCACTTTCCCAGGTGTAACGTGAAAATATTGAAATTGTAACGTGAAAATAATGAAATTTTAGTAACCGACACCGGGGGCCTGGCACAGTGTTTCCAAAAGTTGCACATTTTCTTATGGAGGATAATAGTGTTGTTTACTATTTAAGTATATTTAATATTCCACTTCACGCATAACCTTCCGCTCGCTGCGGAGGCGCAACCAAACAAAACTAACTCAAACTAACCCAAGGCATGCCGGAAATAAAAAAAGATTGAAATTTGTCAGTCGAAAATGCAAATATTTTTTAGTTTGTTTTCCCTCATTTGGGAATGTCTTGGGTTAGGTTTGTTTGGTTACGCCCCCGGAGCGCGCGGAGGGCCATGTATGAAGTGAAATATTTGAGGAATATATACATACAAAGGAATAGTGTAATCGAATGAGTGTCTCTTTTATCCGATGAATGAATGCAAATGCACATTGAACAATCAGCCAAGCAACCACGTTTACTATTCGGCGGGCAATGATATCATTATGGCAGGATCGACCATCCCTTCATCTTCATTCAATCGGACTACTGGGGGTCTCGGTCAACAGCAATAAGTCCTGGCATGACCACGTTGCTAACGTCGCAAAATCAGCCTCCCAGAAGCTTGGTACGCTATTTCGTAACAAAAAATGTATACACCGCAGCAGTTGCTCTTGCTTCACAAAGCGCAAATAAGACCGTGCTTAGAATATTGCTCACACATCTGGGGTGCCACGCCAGAGCACACCCTAAAGCTACTGGATTCCGTTCGGAAGAGAGTTGTGCGTCTCGTCGGTGACCCAGAGTTGACTCGGAATCTGGATAGTCTGAAACACCGCAAACATGTGACCGAGAAATCCCTGTTTTACAGATAGTTTTACGGCAGATGTTCCCAGGATTTGGCCCGCCTTATCCCGCCCCTGACAACGCCTGTCAGACAGTCACGATAGACGGCAAGAGCACACCGGTTCGTCGTACAACTGGAAACACCTAGAACATCGCTTCACAAGAAATCCTTTGTCTGGCGCACTGCATCACTGTGGAACTCACTCCCAGGACGCATATTCGGATGTAACAAGCACGATGTCCATTCGACTATGCCGAACGTTTCTTCATATCTGACGTGCACGATAGCATTTAGTCGGATGTCGTGACTGTTACATAGAATCAACAAATAAGTCTTCAATTATGTCAACACTTCATGCATGGCCCTCCACTCGCTTCGCTCTCTATACGGGGGCTCAACAAATAGAAACTAACCAGATGCTAACCAAAACTAACCCAAAATTTTTATTTTATTTTGGGTTAGTTTTGGTTAGCACTTGGTTAATTTCTGTCTGTTGAGCCCCCGTAGCGAGCGAAGCGAGCGGAGGGCCATGCATGAAGTGTTAAAATAATTGAAGACTTATTTGTTGATTCTATGTAACAGTCACGACATCTGACTAAATGCTGTCGTACACGTCACTTATGAAGAAACGATCGGCATTGCCGAATGGACATCTTGCCTGTTACATGCGAATATGCTCCCAGGACATCTGTTCCCCAAACTAACCATTCAAGAACCGTGTCAATCAACATCTTCACACACACACCGCTCGTCGAGCAATATAGGATGTGCTACTGCCATAAAAAATCATTCACCTAAGTAAAAAAAAAGAGTAGAGACACTTATAGACAGCTTATTCACTACCAGCTAGTCAACTCTATCGAAATCGGAAAGTTGGAGTGTGGGGCACTGCGCCCTGAGCGGTTCAGTTCCACAGTTGAATTTAAAATGAATTTTCGCTTCAAAATACATGACAAATTCGTCCGAAGCCTCGGCTATCGCCCTGAGAGGTTCGGAAATTTCGGATTTTTATACAATTGTGCGTTTTAAAATAGTTTTTAAACGGATTTTAGACGATAAAATAGTTATTTATGCAACAAGTGTGTAAAGTGAACCTTTTTTTATAAATGGGAATATTGATAAAAAAATTTAATTGAAATTGAATAAAAAAAAGGGTACTTTACACATGAGTAGCATACAAAATTTTTTCTACTACCGAAAAATATTTGAAAAAACAAAAATAGTATTAAATTACTTTACGCACTAGTGCGTAAAATAAATTATTTTACACACTAGTGCGTAAAATATAATATTTTACGTATTGCCCTAAATGTCAAAAAATATTTCAGATTTACTTTACGCACTACACATTAAAAAAATCTATTTTACTAGTCTTAGAGAGTGCGTAAAGTGAGTACTTTACGCACGGTAGCAGAAAAAGCATATTTTAAATTAAACGAACTGTCAAAAGTATTATTCAGATGGCCAGGCTTTTAAAACAATATTAAGTCATGACCCTCTTCTAAAATTTGCAAAACTTGGTTATTGACTTTCCCAAATCAAAAGATGCCGCCGCAAGATGACTAGCTGGTAGTGAATAAGCTGCGCTTGTAGCGCACCATTTTTCTAATAAATTTTGCTAACGAAACTACAGTAAACGTGTGGCAACAGTGTGCCTTCTTAAAAATCTTTGTTTTGGCTATTGTGACAGTTGACAGTAAAAAGGAGGATGGATATTTACAAGTAAAATTTAATTTTGTTTAATGGGGCTATGGCTATGAGTCGTTTTAAATTAGGACCGGAACAAAATGGAGGTCTCTCGTTTGATGCAAATGTATCCTAGTTAATATTTTCACTTTCACCCGACAATTGATTTTCAGATGTGTTTTGTCTATATTTCTACCGCTTTTGTGAAGTGGTGCTGAAATTTTGTGTCAAAACTCGAACTTTGAGGGCATTTTTTCGGTTCAAATGTAGCGGATCTTCCGACTTTTTTGGCTTAAACTACTATATAGGACACCCCCTTTCTAGTGAAAAAAGAGAATTTGCAAAATCGACAAAACCTATATATCACCAGACCCTACAAGCCAAATAATATAAATAACCACACAGTTCGGCATCGGCAATTTCCACGCCAATGGCTAAAGCAAGTCGCTGCCGAAATTTTAAAATATGTAAAAAAAT